>JAPFFP010000094.1:9251781-9264226 GCA_026153255.1 Solanum medicagineum | reverse complement strand
CCTTAAATTGTATGGTTTTACACTAGCACTACATACCTGCCAAGTGTTTGATAAAATGTTTGGTCATGGTTTCTTGAGGAATTGAAGGTCCAATACATGTCTTGTGAGTTGAATGACTTTATGATGATGAAAGGAATGTATGTATATGATATTATTCTATATATGTTGGAAATTGACCATGCCTCAATCACCAAGGGTGGTAGGGTGAGACGATCCACCAACTATGTCGAGGGGTTTGTACCTCGGTCACCAAGGGTGGTAGGGTGAGACGATCCACCAACCATGTCGAGGGGTTTGTACCTCGATAACTATGTTGAGAGGTTTGTACCTCAATCACCAAGGGTGGTAGGGTGCAACGATCCACCAACTAATTGATGGGGTTGGTACCTCAATCACCAATGGTGGTAGGGTGCGACGATCCACTAATATATGATGGTCTCTTCTTACATATGTGTTATGTTCCATGTACGCATGTTTTACTTAAGCATTGATCATACATGGCATATTGCTATTATGCTATCTATTGCTTATCTCTATGCATTTTGACTATGATGCCTGTCTTTTGTTGCATTGCATCCTACATACTTAGTACATTCAAATATACTAGCGCATACTCTATGCCTAGATGATGTTACCATGTAGGAGCTGGAGCACGGTTTGATCATCCTCCTCCTCCATATGGCTAGTATAATATCTCTTAAGCTTGTGGGTGACTCCTTCATTCCGGGGACATTGATCTATGTTCTTATGCTATGTATTACTACTCTTTTTCTTCATTGTATACTTTGACTATGAGGGTGAGCCCGGTTGCTTGTCTTTACCCCTGCTATTATCTATGTAGTAGAGGTGTTGTTGGACATATTATGTATCTATGCTATGAGCCTTGACTCTCTTGTTTCTTGATGTTTATGATATGAAAATTTCCCCTTAGTCCCTTTGTCCTTGTTTCTAATCTTTTATGTCATTTACTTGCTTTCGCGTCCAAGGATGTGTGATGATATGAGTAAGAGGCTTGTTTGGGGTCCCTTCGGGTTCCCCATTCACCATGTCACGTCTAGGCCCTAGGCTTGGGTCGTGACAAACTTCGTATTAGAGCACTAGATTGTTAGATCCTCGGAGTCCAACACACCGCGTCGATTAGAGTCTTATTCATGGTTGTGCTATGCACCACGACTATGAGTAATATGTTATGAGACGTTTTCGAAAATGTTTCCCTTCTTCATGTTCTAAGTCGTGCTATAGAGTTAAAGCAAGGTTCCTCCCCCCCCCCAACAATTGTTCTTTACTATGCTAGATCATGCCTAACACAAGAGGAAGAAGAGCCCGCACATCCGAGGAGCAACCGACTCATGGTGACCTCCGGGATGCTCTCACTTTGCTTGCACAAGTTGTGGCTAACCAAGCCAACCAAGGGGCCCAAGCCCCTCATGCTCCTACACCGGCATCTCGGGTGAGAGACTTCATGAGGATGAATCCCCCCGAATTCTATGGGTCTAAGGTAGATGAGGACCCTTAAGAGTTCATTGATGAGGTCTACAATGTGTTGGCTATCATGGGCGTGAGGTCAGAAGATAAGGCAGAGTTGACGGCTTACCAACTCAAGGGAGTAACTCAAATATGGTGCAATCAATAGAAGGAGGAGAAGGGAAACAATAATGTGGTTCTATGGGAGGAGTTCAAGACGGCCTTACTTAATCAGTTCTTACCTCTTGAGCTTAGGGAAGCTAAATTGGTGGAGTTCATGAACTTGAAACAAGGATCTATGAGTGTGACTGAGTATGCCCTCAAGTTCAAACAACTCTCAAAATATGCTCCACACTTGGTTGCCGACTCAAGGTCTAGAATGAACAAGTTCGTGATGGGTGTGTTCGACTTGGTGAATGAAGAATGTTGGTCCGCTAGTTGATTAGTGACTTATGCAAAACAAATTGAGGAGGAGAAATTGAGGAAGAGAAGGGGTCATGAGGCCAAGAGGGCCCGTTTTGAGGGAAAGTTCCAAGGTCACAAGGGTGGCCAGTTCCACCAAGACCAAGGGTCTTCTCATGCTTCTAATAGGGGGTTTGCCAATGACTTCCCAAATGCCCAAGATGTTGGTGTTGTGGTTCCTAATGATGTGTGTCCAAGATATGGTAAGGGTCATATGGGCCCATGTTTGAGAGACACTAATGCATGTTATGGTTGTGGGGAAGTGGGCCATAAGAAGGTTGATTGCCCTCGTGATCGCAACAAGGGTAAGGATGTTCGTCCTCAAGGCCGAGGTGTCAATATGGTTCATTTGGGTAGAGGTGGTCAACAAGGTCGTGTCCCAAGGAACAATCGGTTTTATGCTCTACATCGGAGGCAAGGGGTGAATGAGATGCCGGTTATTGTCACCGGTGTGTTAAAAGTCTTTGATTTTGATGTGTATGCATTAATTGATCGAGGTGCCACTCTTTCTTTTGTTATCCCTCTTATTGCCAAAATATTTCATGTTGAGCTCTAATTGTTGTGTGAGTCTTATGAAGTGTCTACTCCTATTAGTGCATCTATTGTTGCTAGAAAGTTCTATAGAAATTATCCCATTTGCATCTTGCATAAAATATTGCCTTGTGATCTTGTTGATTTGAATATGGATGATTTTGATTTCATACTTGGGATGGATTGGTTGCATGCATACTATGCTTCTATTGATTGTAGAACCCGTAGGGTCAAATTCTAATTCCCAAATGAACCCGTCCTTGAGTGGGAGATTCATGATATGGTGGTCAAGGGTAGGTTCATCTCTTGCATTAAAGCCCGTAAGTTGATCTCTAAAGGGTGTCTCTATCATCTTGTGAGGGTTAGGGATGTGCAGTCCTAAGTCCTGCCCATAGAGTCGATTTCGATTGACAATGAGTTCCTCGATGTCTTCCCAAATGACCTTCTTGACGTTCCTCCCAAAAGGGAAATATATTTTGGTATAGACCTCCTCCCTGATACTCAACCCATTTCTATTCCCCCTTATTATATGACCCCGATGGAGTTAAAGGAGTTGAAGGAACAATTGAGCAACTTGTTGGAAAAGGGTTTTATTAGGCCTAGCCAGTCACCTTAGGGTGCACCGGTGTTGTTTGTGAAGAGGAAGGATGGGTCTCTTAGAATGTGTATTGACTACTAGCAACTTAGTAGGGTCACCATCAAGAATAGGTATCCTCTTCCAAGAATTGATGATTCGTTTGACCAATTGAAAGGAGCTAGCCACTTCTCTAAGATTGATCTTCGGTCCGAGTATCATCAAGTGAAGGTGAGGGAGTATGATATTCCCAAGACGGCCTTCCGGACTAGGTATGGGCATTATGAATTTGTGGTTATGTCTTTTGGGTTGACCAATGCACCGTCCATCTTCATGGATCTAATGAATAGGGTCTTTAAACCCTACCTTGATTAGTTTGTTGTGGTATTCATTGATGATATTTTGATCTATTCTTGTGGTGAGGAGGAGCATAGGGCTCATTTGAGGGTTGTGTTGCAAAGATTGAGGAAGGAGAAGTTATATGCTAAATATGAAAAGCGTGAATTTTGGTTGAAGGAGGTTGCGTTCCTAGGACATGTGGTGTTGGAGATGGTATTAAAGTGGATCCTAACAAGATGGATGTGTTTAGGAATTGGCCTAGACCATTGACCCCATTGGACATTAGGAGTTTCTTGGGCTTAGCAGGTTACTATCGGATATTTGTTAATGGGTTCTCTTCTATTGCTTCTCCAATGACCAAGTTGACTCAAAAGAAAGCCAAATTTGTGTGGATTGAGGAGTGTGAAAGGAGTTTTCAAATATTGAAAGATAAACTTGTGTTCACTCCTATATTGTCACTGCTGGATGGACTAGAGAGGTTTGTTGTGAATTGTGGTGCTTCTAGAGTTGGTTTGGGTTGTGTGCTAATGCAAAATGGTAAGGTGATAGCCTATGCTTCTAGGCAACTCAAGGTGCATGAAAAGAATTATCCTACTCATGATCTTAAATTAGCCGTCGTGGTATTTGGTTTGAAAATTTGGCGTCATTATTTGTATGGGGTGCATGTTGATGTGTTCACCGATCATAAGAGCCTCCAATATGTCTTCACTCAAAAAGATCTAATTTGAGGCAAAGAAGGTGGCTAGAACTTCTTAAAGACTATGATATGAGTGTGCATTATCATCCTCGTAAAGCTAATGTGGTAGCAAATGCTTTGAGTAGGGTGTCTATGGGTAGCCTAGCTCATGTTAATGTTGAGGGCATAGAGGTGGCTAGGGAGGTCCATCGGTTGGGTAGATTGGGAGTTAGGTTGGAAGAGGTTGATAATGGTGGTGTTGTTGTTGTTGATGATGGTTCTAAATCTTCATTGGTTGATGAGGTAAAAGAAAAGCAAGATCTTATCCCTCCTTGTCAGAATTGAAGGCCTTGGTGAAAGAGGACAAGGTGGAGGTTTTCTCCCAAGGGGGAATGGTGCCCTTAGATACCAAGGTAGGTTGTGTGTACGTTGACTTGATGGTTTGAGAGAAAAGATCCTTGATGAGGCCAACAATTCTTCTTATTCTATTCATCCCGGTTTTACCAAAATGTATAGTGATTTGAAGGATGTGCATTGGTAGGGAGGCATGAAGAGGGACATGTCCAAATTTCTTTCTGGTTGTCATAGTTGTCAATAAGTCAAAGCCGTACACCAAATGCCGGGTGGCCTAACCCAAGATGTAGAGATTCCTTCTTGGAAGTGGGAGGTGATTAATATGGATTTTGTGGTTGGGTTGCCCAAGACTAGAAAGGGTTTTGATTCCATTTCGATTTTGGTTGACAGGATAACAAAATCGGCTCACTTTCTACTGGTTAAGACCATATATGGGGCTGAAGATTATGCTAGGTTGTACATTCATGACTTGGTGAGGTTGCATGGGGTTCCCTTGTCTATCGTATCAGATCGTGGTGCTCAATTCACTTCACATTTTTAGAGGTCTTTTCAAAATGTTCTTGGTACGAGAGTTTAACTTAGTACGGCCTTTCATCCTCAAATGGATGACCAAGCCGAAAGAACTATCCAAATACTTGAGGATATGCTTAAGGCTTGTGTATTGGAGCTTAAGGGTAGTTCGAATGATCATCTTCCATTGATTGAGTTTGGCTATAACAATATCTATCTTTCTAGCATCGGTATGACTACTTTTGAGGCTCTCTATGGTAGGCATTGTAGATCACCAGTTGGGTGGTTTGAGGTTGGTGAGGTAGCTTTGTTGGGACCAGATCTAGTTATCTGGAGGCTCTTGAGAAGGTTAGGATGATTATAGAAAGGTTGAAGACGACCCAAAGTCGCCAAAAGTCCTATGCCGATGTGAGGAGAAGGGATCTTAAATTCAAAGTTGGTGATTGGATTTATTTGAAGGTGTCACCCATGAAGGGTGTGGTTCCTTTTGGTAATAAGGGCAAGTTGATTCCAAGATATGTGAGTCCTTATAGAGTAATGAGGAGAATTGGAAAGGTAGCTTATGAGTTGGAATTGCCTAGTGAGATGGAGTTGGTTCATCCGGTTTTCCATGTATCAATGTTAAGGAAATGTGCGGGGGACCCTAATGCTATTGTGCCTCTTGATGTTGTGTGGAAGACAACTTGACTTATGAAGAATTTCCAGTGGATATCTTGGATAGACAAGTGAAAAGATTGAGGAACAAGGAGGTGACTTCCGTTAAGGTCCTTTTGAGGAACCAACAAGTCGAAAGTGCTACATGGGAGGCTGAAGCGGACATACAAAAGAAATATCCTTAACGTTTCCACTCCACTTAAGCCTAAGGTATTGATCTAAGTCCTCTATATGATCTCACGTCTTAAGTTCAACCCTCATGTCATTGAAAACATTCATGTTTAAATTAACAAGTTCATGATGATTTACACATATGTTGGGGTTTCTGAAATGATGTTTAAGTGCATTTTTGCATCTTTATGTGGGCTGAAATTGTCATGTTTACGTCTCTCATATACGTTTCTTTGACATTCGGAGACGAATGTTTCCAAGGGGGAGATATTGAAATGATCCCAAAAAGTGCCCAAAAATGTGCCTCGGAAGTGCTCGAAATCGTAATTTTCATATATCTCAAAATCCGTGTGCGATATCAAAAACTCTGCTTCATATTCTTGATCAGGGGTCAAATTTCGTGAGAAATGGGTCTAACCCTGATTTAAGAGCAAACGATTAGCAATTTCATTTTTCGTAACTTTCCTTATCCAGAATCGATCCGTGACAGTCCCGTGAGCGCAGCTATCGCGAACAAGTACTAATTTTGCCTCCATGACAAGTCCGCATCACGGACCAGACACGGACCTAAATATTTTGTTACCAGTGATTTTTATCTCAATCCAAGGCTTTTGGGTCTTAGGCCTCAGTGTTCCCATGCGTGAAAATACCTATACTTAGCCATATTTCACCCTCATATCACACAAGACATTCCCCAATACTCATTCAAACACTTAGACAAATATTTCACTCCTAATTTCAAGTCTCAAAACTCATCCGGATCTTAAGGTTCTCATTTCAATCTTCAAGTCTTTATTTCCAATCTTCTTCAAGGTTTCTCCAAAGTCAATGTATATGGGTTTCAACCATTGGGTTCTTTCACCCATGGTGCCCAAGATTCCCTTTACCTAAAATACATGTTTCTAAGTTGATTTTACATATGGGTTTCTAGTATGAACTTGACTATGAATTATGTTAAAGCTTCATGAAATTGTGACTGTTTTACTATGTTTTGAGCTATGAATCTAAGATCTATTGTGAGATTGATGAAGGGTTTTGGTGTATATTGCCTGAAAATGTTACCAATTATTGATGGTTGTTTTTACATTTGATTTCCTTGCATGATTTCATCCTTAAATTGCATGGTTTTACACTAGCACTACACACCAGCCAGGTGTTTGATAAAATATCCGATCATAGTTTCTTGAGGAATAGAAGGTCCAATGCATGTCTTGTGAGTTGAATGACTTTATGATGATGAAAGGAATGTATGTATATGATATTATTCTATATATTGTTGGAAATTGACCATGCCTCAATCACCAAGGGTGGTAGGGTGAGACGATCCACCAACGATGTCGAGGGGTTTCTACCTCGGTCACCAAGGGTGGTAGGGTGAGACGATCCACCAACCATGTCGAGGGGTTTGTACCTTGATAACCATGTCAGGGAGTTTGTACCTTGGTACAAACTTACATTTGATTTCCTTGCATGATTTCATCCTTAAATTGCATGTTTTTACACTAGCACTACACACCAGCCAGGTGTTTGATAAAATATCCGATCATAGTTTCTTGAGGAATAGAAGGTCCAATGCATGTCTTGTGAGTTGAATGACTTTATGATGATGAAAGGAATGTATGTATATGATATTATTCTATATATTGTTGGAAATTGACCATGCCTCAATCACCAAGGGTGGTAGGGTGAGACGATCCACCAACGATGTCGAGGGGTTTCTACCTCGGTCACCAAGGGTGGTAGGGTGAGACGATCCACCAACCATGTCGAGGGGTTTGTACCTTGATAACCATGTCAGGGAGTTTGTACCTTGGTCACCAAGGGTGGTAGGGTGCGATGATCTTCCAACCAATTGATGGGATTGGTACCTCAATCACCAATGGTGGTAGGGTGTGACGATCCACCAATATATGATGGTCTCTTCTTACACATGTATTATGTTCCATACACATGTTTTACTTAAGCATTGATCATAAATGCCATATTGCTATTATGCTATCTATTGCTTATCTCTATGCATTTTGACTATGATGCCTATCTCTTGTTGCGTTGCATCTTACATACTTAGTACATTCAAACATACTAAGGCATACTCTATGCCTACATAATGTTACCATGTAGGAACCGGAGCACCATTTGATCATCCTCCTTCCCACGTGGCTAGAATGATCTCTCTCAAGCTTGTGGGTGAGTCCTCCATTCCAGGGACATTGGTCTATGTTCTTATGCTATGTATTACTACTCTCTTTCTTCATTGTATATTTTGACTATGAGGCTGAGCCCGGTTGCTTGTCTTGGCTCTCGCTATTATCTATGTAGTAGAGGTGTTGTTGACATGTTATGTATCTATGTTATGAGCCTTAACTCTCTTTTTTCTTGATGTTTATGATATGAAAGTTTCCCCTTAGTCCCTTTGCCCTTGTTTCTAATCTTTTATGTCATTTACTTCCTTCCGCGACCGAGGATGTGTGATGGTATGAGTAAGAGGCTTGTTTGGGGACCCTTACAGTTCCCATTTGTCGTGTCATATCTAGGTCTTAGGCTTGGGTCTTGACATCCAGATGGTGAAACTAATGCTAGAAATGATCTCAGAATAATTTTTAAGGTTGCCAAGAGTTGTTTTGGTATTTTAATGCTTTAAACTAGTTTTATTGACTTGAATCAGTAAATATGGCAAGGAGGCCTTAAAACTGATTTCTGATGATTTTTGTTGAGTCCAGATCGCTATTTATGGTATAGAAAAATATAAATTTTGTGAAATTCTTAGTTAGAATGAGTTTCGAGGGTCCATTCAAAGTAGGAAATTTGGACTTGGCGACTGCTGGTTGATGATATCTAGTGCATACAACCTTCTTCTCAGTGTCCACGAAGGTGTGGGTTTGCTGAGCTCCGCATTCGCAGACTGGGTCACGCATTCACGGAGTTGAGGCCTATTGGTCTCCGCGATTGTGTAATAGTTTTTATATCTGGACAGTTTTAAACTCGTGAAACACTATTTTAAATCCATTTTTGAATTTCTAAGCTTTTTGGGGAGATTTTGAAGAAAGATGTTTGAAGTTTCTTGTTGGGTAAATGTTTCTAACGCTAAAATAACCATTTTCTATGAGTTTTATCTTAATTTATCTTTGAATTCATGAAATTAAACACCCAAAATTGGAGATTTTTAGACTATATTTTCTAAACTTTAACTATTGATTTCTCATTCAATTTAACCTTGATTTTAATGAGATTTTCGCCTATAAACTCTATTTTTTGAGTAGAACTTGATTCTAAAATAAATTTTCAGATTTGGGACTTTCGAATTTTAGCCCTAATTTTGACTATTTTTTCTAAGCCTAAATTATGCCAATATGGGTATGAAAATGCACCTCTTGATGCGTAGTATCCATATTTGATAGTGGTTGATCAATCTGTGAATCGTTTAGAGGATTGAGTTGATTGAAAGCTTTTACAAGTATGATTTCGGCATCAAGATAGGTTCGGCTAACCTTTTTGGGATTGGATTTGAGTTATTGAGCATGCTTATGTGATAATGGGGAGATGTAGATTGAATTATGATCCGATAACATGATATGTTTGAATTTGATGGGAATACTATATTGGTTATGCCAAATATTGAGTAAATGACGATCCTGTTGATTAATTGAGATGAAATCATGTGATTTGAGATAATTGGATATCATTATGATTATATGATACTTGAGATAGTTCTTGGTTAATGTTGTGATTAATGATGATGACTGTGATAAGTTTAAGAGTTATGAGCCCAATTGGGGTACTTATAGAGCCTATTTCAATGAAATCTGGTTATTAGGGAGTTAGTGATGAGATGGAATAATGTTGGCCTTGTAGTGCTAGTTGATATACCTGGTATTGCCCGTTTAATATGATGGCTATCGTACATATTCTATCTTACATGGGTTAAATACATTGGTATACACACGTCTCTTATCTAATTAGTTACATTGGCATGCACATGTTTCTTACATGACTTGTGACATTATTATGCACATATTTTATACTGGACTTGGTGCATTGGTATGCATGGATCATCTTTCTAATTTAGTTGTATTGATATGCACACATGTTATATATGACTGATTGTATTGGTATACACATATTTGATACACGATTGGATGCATTTTTATGCACATTTCTCATTACATTTGCATCATTTGAGACATTATGATCCATGTTGAGACAGTGGTTACGATGCCTCGAGATTTTTCTGATTATGGCCTGTGACACCATATTACATAAAGTACATGGCTTGTGATGCCCCTGGGTTCTATCTTGTAGCTTCAGCTCGATAGATGTGTACATCGGCACGTGATTTCACCTAATACATGGACCGCAATGCCCATTGCATTCCCGCATAGCATTGCATTGCATTATTAGACTGGTTCACTGTCTATAATTGCCATTATTCATATCTTTATTATATTATGTACTAACCTTTTTGATGCAGGTGACAAGATTCTTCGTTATTACATATTTGGTTGATTTCTCTTACTTAGTCGGTTGAACCTGCTTAGTATATTTTGATTTACTTACCCCTATTTTGTTTCCTCCTTGCAGATCATGCACAAAGTTCAGGACAGGGTAATTGATCATTCCATCAGAGCATTATCAAGACTATCATAATCTCAGCGGTGAAGCTCAGACTTCGAGTTACTATGGTTCTTTGGCTCCTCTTTTTATTTTCTTAGCTCTCAGACTATGTATCAGATACTAGGAGATAACATTGTATTTTCTTTTGAGATAGTTGTATTTATCCTTCAGCACTATTTTAGATACTCTTGTACTCATGACTCCAAATTTTTAGGAGATTCCTTATGGGACATCAGGTAATCTTCATGTTATTCACAGTTTGCCACTTAGATTGATTGAAAGTATATACGTTGTTTCCTCTTTATTTATCTTTCTTTAGTTGCAATTATTTTGAGTCGTGACAAGTTTGGTATCAGAGCTCCAAGTTCATTGGGCTTGTGAGTCAAGAGCAGGGTGTCTAGTAGAGTCTCATGAATCGATGTGTAGATGTCCACACCATCTTCATGAGGCTACGGGATACTTGTTAGGAAAAATTTTCACATCTTGCTTCCATTCGTGCTTTCCTTTGTATACCCATTTTGAAAGTGTCTAATCTACTCCTTCTATGAAGATGCCGATAGCCAGATAATGAGCTCATATTTTGGACTCACTTTGGGCATAGATTGCAAAAACATTGCCCTTAGTGTGCTATTATTTTCAACTTGTAACAAATATGCATGTCCTATGACTGAAAATGGGATTGAAGATGCACAAATGGACAACACTTAGTGAAATCTTGGAAATAGAGCAAAAGTGCAGAAAGGTGGAGAAAAGTGGTATCGCCAACATACTCGGTGATCTGCCACATACTCAGGGAGATCACCTATTATTCCAGCAACCAAGGTTCTAGGCCAAGTCAATAAGGTGGTCAGATTCAATATCGCAAAGCATACTTGGCTATCTACTGAATTGCACTAGTGATCGCCTAAAGTTGTAGCACCCAAAGCCCCAAAACACTGACGGGAAGGTGATATGAGGAATATTTTGGTGCATCGCCAAATTGGATCGGTGGAGCAAGGAGTCATCACCTAATGTTGCAAAAGAAGAAGTCTTATAAAAATGCATAGGAAAGCGGTCAAATGCACATTCGGCGCATCACTGGAGTGCTCGACTATGGCCGGCCTTGATCGCCGAACATCATTTGCAGCACAAAATTTCACACATTTGCATGGAGTATACAAGCAATTTTAGAAAGAATATTGTACATATCAGTTCATACCATATCAAAACAATGAGTCTATAGTAGTAGTACATAGAACTTTCCTCTTAGAATACAGAAGGGAGTTAGGGTTTGAAGCTTTTGGAAAGCAAATTGAGAAGATTGGCTGGTGATAATCAACTAATTTGTATTCGATCTTGCTGCTCATGACTGCTGCTGCTATGTTTGGTATTAAATCTTTGATTTCTAGCATGTGTGGCTAAAACCCCCATGTTGGGGGTGTGCTATTGATATGGACCTTTGATTTATTTATTAGGTCTTTGATATCTCGACTTATCTGTAGTTGATTTGAGTGAATATATATCCATTCCAATATTAAGTCTAAAATTTCAAAGTAGCAAACTTAGGGTTTTACTTTAGATCTCTGATTGTTACTTTAGTCAGAAAGATTAGTGTGTGGAATGGATATAATGACTGGAAACCTCTTAAGGTTTCACTTGAAGTCCACAGTCATGGATTCAATGGCCAAGGTATTAGGGGTTTTGGTGAGTCTTCTTAGGCCAAGTGTTTCCTCGGTGGTCTGCATATGATTTCTTAGTTGATTCATGTGAAATGTTGCTTCCCTAGCACATGCAATTATACTTAGTCAAAAAAAGTAATACAGTGGACCTTATTAGGCGCCGGATGTTGAACCCAAGGGACTTAAATTAGAGTTCACTAATAAATTGAAGATTGTTATGTTAAGTGTGCTTTCTTTAGAAATGATGAAAATGTGAGTTAAACTTAAAGTAACTAATTATAACTGCTATTGTCAATTGATTCTGAGGGAAATATCAATGTAAGTACGATTCCAGGATTGTAACTATTTTGACACACATTTTAGACTCAATACTTGCAATTATGTTTGAGTTTCCTAATAAGCGATTCGCAGGGTTGAAAATACCTAAGCAGGGTTGCACAC
>JAPFFP010000094.1:9227636-9250657 GCA_026153255.1 Solanum medicagineum | reverse complement strand
CCATACAAAAAGAAAGTGTATTTAAAAAAAAATCAAATATTAAAAACTTTAATTTTACATAAATTTTAAATATTCAAAACTCTAATTTTACAAAAAAATCAAAGTTTAAAAACTTTAATTTTTTAAAAAATATTTGAATTCATTATTTATCAAAAAAAGACAAAAAATGTGTCAAAAAATGGAGAGGAAAAATATTTGAATTCATTATTTAGTCTTTTCTGTTATCCCGAAATCGCAATTCTAACATGTTCAGTATAATTCATTCGCACCACCTAAAAAATTTACATCCAACTTATTTACAAACAACAAAATAGCCATAAAAATTGAATCTTGATTATTAAAATTTAAACAAAAATTTTTTTATATCATACTCGACCATCTTCACATCCAAAAACCAACGACCTGGATTATGTGGGGACCAAGAAATATTCATTATTGCTCTTTTTTTACAATGACAAAAAATATTGGAATTCATTTTTTATCAAAAAAGGTAAAAAATGTGTAAAAAAATGGAAAGACAAATACTTGTGTATTTTTAATAAAAAGAAGAAGAAGAAAGTGTATGTTAATTTGAAAATAAATAGTATATATATATATAGAAATATAGTATGGGTAAAAGGGTCAAATTATCCCCTTTTTCCGTATATACATTAAAAAAATGATTGTTCACGCGCCTCATTTGCGTGTAACTCACGCACTGTACCACCTCATCAAGGAGTGCCTACTTGTTCAAGAATTATCAAGTTGAGGATCATATTTGTGCAAGTTAAAAGTTTAAGTTCCAACTTGCAATCTAATGCCAAATTATGAAGCATATTTGAGTATTATGCCTAAATTAGGAGACTGGAAGTATGCTCCTTTTAACATAACAAGATCCAAACTGACCCCCTACTTTCAACCCACAACATGGGCCAGAAAAGAAAAGCACATATTGTGTCACTATATATACCGGAATATCTTTATTAGATACATGCATCTACTTGTAATTGCAAATTAACAGCTTTATATTCACATATTGTTCATCACAAGTTAAATGCCAAAATGTCGAGCCCTGTTCTTGTTAAAGAAGCTGTTTTAATCACCCCTTCAGAGCCAACCCGAATACAAGTTCTCCCACTTTCTGCTTTGGATTCTCAGCTCTTTTTGCGCTTCACCATCGAATATTTGCTTGTTTACAAGTCCTCTCGCCATGTATTAGATAAATCGGCTACAGTGAACCGCATCAAGGCTGCACTTGGTCGAGCCTTGGTCCCTTACTATCCATTAGCCGGGAGAGTCAGGGCTCGAACCAACGGCTCAGCAGGACTTGAGGTAGTGTGTCGAGCTCAGGGTGCGGCTTTCATACAAGCCGCCTCCGATCTGACGGCCAATGAATTCGAAGAAGCTCCCCGGCATAAAACGCAGTGGCGGAAACTCTTGTCGTTACAAGTGGCCGACGAACTCAAAGGGGCCCCACCATTAGTTCTCCAGCTGACGTGGCTCTCCGATGGATCCGCAACGTTAGGCATCGGGTTTAATCATTGTCTCTGTGATGGAATTGGTAGTGCTGAGTTCCTCAACTTTTTCGCTGAGTTAGCTACTGGTAAGCAAAAATTCACCGAGTTAAAGCCCCAAATACTATGGAATCGTTATCTCATGGACCCAAAACCGTACAAGCTTTATCAACAAAAATCTCCAAATCATCCAGAGTTTAAGAAAGTTCCCGATCTTTGTGGCTTTGATGCTCGATTTTCTCAAGAAAGACTCGCACCCACTTCAGTTACATTCGACAGGAGCAAAGTAAACAAATTAAAAAAAATATTAACATTTACCCAATCCTCGTGCAGTTCGTTTGAAGTTCTCTCTGCTCATATATGGAAGAGTTGGACCACATCATTAAATTTACCGCCCAACCAAATGGTAAAACTATTGTTTACCATTAACATACGGAACCGAGTGAAGCCGAGTTTGCCGAGTGGTTATTACGGAAACGGTTTCGTCCTGGGATGCGCTCAAGCTTCTGCTAAAGACTTAGTTGAAAAGGGGTTAGGATATGCAACTGGGTTAGTGAAAAGAGCAAAGGACAGAGTAGACGATGAGTACGTTAGAGAAGTGGTGGAATCAGTGAGTTGGACTGGAGCGAGTCCAGACTCAGTCGGTGTGTTAATAATGTCACAATGGTCAAAGCTGGGATTAGAGAAAATTGACATAGGTATGGGGAGGCCTGTCGAGGTAGGGCCAGTTTGCTGTGATAGGTACTGTATATTATTGCCAGTCTATGATCAGAAGGATTCTGTGAAGGTAAATGTTGCGGTCCCTGCAAGTGCCGTTGACAAATACTTGTATCTTTTGAAGACCATTGGCACCTGACAAACAAGATATGATGGTGCTGAAATGCAATTTCATGACTTTCACACTTCTTCCTTTTCTGGATTTAATAAGTGTTAACATATATGTATATATATGTTGACTTCATGTACATCGATCAAGGAGGAAAAAAGACCAAAAGATGAATTGTTGACTTTTGCAATTCTTTTGCTTCGTATATTCGAATCTTATTAAGGCAATTGAGCGGTCCTTCATTTTCAACTATAGCATATAAATTGTAGTTAGTGACGGTGTGCTGGAACATAAGAAATCCAGCCCAGTAGCTGAAAACAATTTATTGAAGATGCTAGGCAAACATGCTTTATGGAGAGAGCAGTGGTGATTATTATCCTATTTTGACTTGATTAATATGGAGTTTAAGAAAGAAACTTTTGAATTATGTGGCCATACACTAAAGACAGAACCCGGATAATTGAGATGGGGGTTTGTACTCATCAACCGAGTGAAGAGTTAGTACTTCACTACCTAAGTGATGAGGCGGCATCATCACTAACTGAGATAGGGGTTTGTACTCATCAACCGAGTAAAGAGTTAGTACTTCACCACCTAGGTGATGGGGCGACATTATCACCAATCGAGTTAGGGGTTTGTACTCACCATCCGAGTGAAGGGTTAGTACTTCACCACCTAAGTGATGGGGTGACATGATCACTAACCTTCCAAGGGGTTTGTACTTTGTAAATCTAATTTAGTCTATTCTACACATATGATATCTTATATGAGTGAGAGTTTCTTAAGCGTGTTTCACTATAGCATTGGTCATACATGCCATATTGCTATATTACGTCTATTGCTTATTGTTATGCATTTTGATTATGATGCCTATTTCTTGTTGCATTGCATTCTACATACTTAGTACATTCAAACGTACTAACACATACTCTTGCCTACATGATATCACCATGTAGGAACAAGAGCCCAATTTGATCGTCCTCCTCCTCTATGTGGCTAGTTTGGTGCTACTCAAGCTAGTTGGTGAGTCCTCCATTTCGGGGACCTTGATCTATGTTTTCCCTTGCTTTGTATTGAGACACTCTACATTATGTTCTATCTTGACTATGAGGGTGAACTCGGTTACCTTGTCTTGGCCCCCACTCTTATCTATGTATTTAGAGGTGTTGTTGGATAAGTCATGTATCTACGATATGAGCTTTGACTCTTTATCTCTTGATGATGATGTTTTGCAAGCTATCCCTTAGCCCCTCTGTCCATATTCTTACTTTATGTTGTTTTACATTGCTTCCGTGACAAAGGATGTGTAATGATATGTTATGAGGCTCGTTTGAAGTTCCTTCTATTTTCCCTATTCGCCGTGTCACGTCTAGGCCCCAGGCTTTGGTCGTGACACAAACCTTCAACTAATTGGACTAGAAACACTTTAAGACTTTCTAGGCTTGTAACGTAAGCTCAGGGAGCTTTGGTATGACAATTTGGGAAAATAGTGACTAAAGGCCCTCCTTGAAACTGTTATTTTCACCTTACTCTCCCTTTTTCCTATTTCAAGCTTTTCTAGGTGCTTTCTTTTCCTTTTTCCGCTTTTGCCTTGTTTTTATACTTCGTGTTGCTTTTTAGCTCAATCTGAGGCATCTTTTATTTTTTTTGCGCCCAGTACATGATTTTTCTTTTTCTTTTTCTCCACATTCCTAACTCACCCCTTTATTTTTGTGCTTTTAGCCTGTGTTGAGGTGCACCCTATCCATCGAACTACGGCCACTTTGGGTAGCCACCCTCAACTTAGGCTCTTTTCATCACTCAAGGTGCATAATGTTGAAGGAAAGACCAGGGCCAATTTCAGAATATTTCACTAGATAAGGCTTTGTTAGTCAGGTGTTTAGAGCAAATTGGTACATTTTAGGCTCAAACATTTGGAACAAGGGATATCTCATCATTTTAGTTGGTTATTTTTAGGCAAAAGTGAGCTATTTAAAAACAAACTAATCCATTTAATTTACAATCTAACTTAAGAGTAATAGAGCAAGTTCTGAATTACCACAAAATATATGAATCTAGGCAAATAAGCTCACACACAAATGACACGACATACATTATCAATAGAAGACTCACAGATTTTGCTTTCTATCTCAATTTACCCTCACTCATCATAACATATATTTGTCAAATACCTAAACATTCATGGTTACTATCTAAATACTAATCAAAATTATTGGTGGGTATCATTTTTTCAAACAAAATATAAAAATATGCTATATGCCACAAGTGTTGGTACTATATGCTACAAATATTATCTGAACATCCTAAACATACCAGTTCAACAAAAATTAAGTGTTCATAGGGAAAAAGAACACAAGCAAGAAAACCCTAGGATTAAAAATTGGGGTAGTTATGGACCATAAGCAACTCAGACTTCACTGAGGCCCATAGCTACCCAGACCCCATCGAGAAAGATTTGCATTGTCCTCAATACACATAATCAGTCAGAAATAAATGATAGGGGTAACAAAAAACTTACCTAGACGCCTAAGCTCCAATCTTTGGCTAATTCTGACCACCCTCTTCCTGCGGGGTAGTCTCCTCAACAGTGTTGCTCCGTCTAGAGGGTCCAACATCCATCAACTTATCATACTTATAAGCTTGATGCATCTCCTCCTCATGCCTCAATCTCCTCAAGGCAAGCTCGACATCCTCCTCCTCTAACCTCCTCGCACGCACATGTCTCTCCTCTTTATCCTCATCCGTGCGAGGTCTCTTCCAGAAGGAAGAATAGGTTGGCTTGTCATGAACAAATAAATCAAACATCGGCATCAAACATATTATCTCTAGTAGTGTGATTGGTGCAGCAAGTGATACTGTCAAGCCAGCTCTGAGCTTTCGGATCTCTGTCCACATGGCTGACAAATCTAAAGGTGGGGCCTCAGCCATTTTCTTATGTACCCTCTCCTCAAAGTCGTCGATGTGGGCATCCATGGTAGAAGTACAGTCTTGAATAGCAGCGACCACGAATGCCTACATCCCACCCTCTAAGTCTGCAATAGCCTGGCAGCCCCATGCCCTAATCTGCTGAATAAGCTTAGTCGATTGGGACTCAGCATGTGATAGTCTCTACGCCATGGCCTAGATAGAAGCAGCGAACACGTAGACAATGCCCGTGTAAGAGGCTGTAAAGTAGTGGCCTATGGTGCAGAAGCAGCAGCAGTAGGCCCCCTCTTGTCAACTGCCTCAGGCTACGGGAGCCTTTCCTCAATAGCAGCAGCAGTAGTAGTAGTGTCAACCTCAGAAACCTCAGGTAGTGGCACTGGGGCAAACATCTCTGGCATAGGTAGAGCTGTGATCGCTGGAGTGCCATCGGGTATTCATCAACCTTGATTAGGCTGGGCTCAAAAGTATGCTAGGCCTCGATTATCCGGTCCAACTAGTGTAGTATCTCCACCCTAGACTCTAAACAGAGCCTGTAGATCAAACACAAGAATGGGATGAAGGTGGCCCCCTTTAGTGTTTCCTCATGTATTTGCTTGGTGATGAGGCGGACCCAATCAATATCATAGCCAACTAAGATACTAGAAACCAAAACTACACTCTAGCGTCAAAGTGTTATCAGCGAGCATCGACAAGATGCGTGAATGGAAAATAGCCCACCAAAATTTGGTGGGGAAACTGAGTGAAGCCTTACAATACGCTTCATGTGAGTGGTAACCCAAGCACGTTCCGGACCCTGCTCTGCAATGAACCCTGTCACCCGACTCAGCAATGCGGCTCGTTACTCATGACCTTTCATAATAAGCGGGTTTCGAGTCTTCCCCACCTGATAATCAAATTCTATGGTGGATCTGGGGGCATGATACTCGGGACCAAATAACATATGACAAATAGTCTCCTTTGATATGTCTACCCACCGACCCCTCACTCGTATCTTTGTCAGCCTGGGCTGAATGAGGGGTTTTTTCCCCTTGGGAAGACTGAGCTGGATGGTGGCTGCATATAATTCGTAGAACTCCCTAACCATAGTCAGGGAGTACCATCCAAGAGAATCTGTCAGCCACTGAAGCCCATACCAAATCATCATGTCGTGGTAATTTGGGACACAACTAAGTCCGTCAGCTAGAACTCTGGCTTCTCATAGATGGTACAGGTTGGCTTGCCCCGCTCCTGCGACTGCATGCCTTTAATATAGATCTCCTTCATACCCTCGACGCACCACAATTGGTTGAGGGCATCCGGTGCTACTAATGATGATAGTGTGATAAAGGACTCTATATCTACTTTATCCTTGGAGCCTCCCTTAGTGCTGGACTCCTCTCTTGATGGAGTCATCTATGGTAGCCCTCTCCCTCCTTAGACTGGGGAGTATGAACTAAAGGAGCCTGAAGATGTCCTGCATTAGCGGTTGCTTTGGTCTACGGTATAGCAGCCTCAGGGTCAGGTGAGACATTAAGGACCTCTAATGAACCACTCAGCTGAGTTGTCTACTCGTCATCTAAAGGCTCATCGCTGAGCCTTCTCCTAATGGCCTGGATCTCTGAGCATTTTTCTTTTGGGGCCATAGTAGCTGAAACATAGACATAAATGCATCATGGTTTGCCCGCAAATTAAGAATTAACATGCAAGAAGTTATCCAAGTTCAATTGTAGAAGGATTTTACGAAAGAACCTTTACAAGTCGCAGTGTGCACTCCGAGTCGTAAAGAGCGTCCGTAAACCAGTGGTTCAGAACAATAATTATTACTGTAAAAGTCTACGAGACCATGTATGATATGTAAAGTAGTTTAGAGTCGTAGACTAGGATTGAAGAGAATTCTAGTGAGTAATTAAATTCAGGTAGGGATCTACGAGACCTATCTATGAGTCGTAAAGTGATTTACGACTAGTAGAAGGTCTCATATGATGGATTTATAGAAACATCAAGTTTTTGGAGTTTTACACGAGGGGCAATTACGGCTTGTAGGTTGCTATACGGGTTGTAAAAGCCACTTGCGAACTAGTAATCTCAGTCACCTGATTTTCTAAGATCATAACACGAACCTCAAAAGAAATTTTCAACAAATAATTTATCAATATCGAAGAAAGGACACAAACCCACATAATTAGCATACAACAACCATTCCCCTCAACATGCTTTAAACATACACACCCCATCCACAGAGATTTAGCATGAATATCCTATGGTTCCGACCATTCCAATTTGATTTACACAAAATCATGAACCCATGTCATCACCTACCAATTCCACAAGCACAAATCATTCAATATCATTCAATCACACAGGGTGGGTGGTTCAATAGGCACAAACAATTAACATTCATAAGGCCAAAATACCCAATTTGGGATTCAATCAACAATCCAACTAAGGGCAACCCGATTTCACATAACACAATTCAAATTCAACAAGTTTTTCGTCTCAAAACACTAGGCCCCACAAAATTTTCAAATCAATCAATAAACAAGGCAAACTAAAAGTTTTAATTAAACCAAAAACTCACCAAGTGTGTGATTAAAATGAAAAAGTTGTAGGAGGTGACTTAGAAGCAAAACCATAGGGTTGCCGTAATTCTCGGTGAAACTTAGGTCGTCGGTGGTTAGAGCTTAGAGGAAGTACGGTAGGTTTGGTAGATTTTGTAGTTTTAGGTCAAATATGGGGTCAAACTTATTCAACCACTCTATTTATAATCTATGGGGTCGATTGAAAATTAACTCGGCCTAGGTTTACGAAACCCAGATTAGGAGTCATACATGGTTCTACAGCTTGTAAATCATGGTTTTGTAGAACCCTCAATACTTATAAAATTTCAAAAAACTTACCTGGGGTCCATGAGCCCCATTCACGACTCATAGTTTGATCCATGAATTGTAAAGTTGACTTATTGTACAAGAGTGCATAATTTTCTTGCTTAATGGAAATCTCTACAAGATGGAGTATGAATTGTAAACTGCATTACAACTTGTTCCCTTTACACTCTTACACACAAATGCCACATTGTGTAAGTGGCTATGTGGATCCTCTGAGTGTGGGATTGCAAATAGCCCACGGTTCTGTAGAATCTGAAGTAACCCATTAGAAACTGTGTACTTTGTGTCTGTCGATAGTGGTGGCAACACAATAGCTCCGTCAAATCTACAACCATGGAGTTCAACCTATACTATTTCCACTGGTAAGCATTAGCGTTGAACTCCTGAGGCTGTGGAATGGCCTCCAAGGTAGGTGGGTTCTCATTCCTATCCTCATCATTATTATTCTAGTTCAGGGTTGCATTGACCACGTTGTTGGCATTCTCTTGGGCAATTCTTCTTATAGTTCGGTGGATCTCTAGATCAAACGGAGCTAAGGGATTTCATTGACTCCAAGTGTTGCACATACACTACTCGTACTCCTTGCAAAGAAACAAAAACAAAAAAAAAATAAAAAATAAAGGGAACTAAGGATTTACACTCAAACTACTGGTGAATTTAACTGGTGAATTTAACTAAGTCTAGCCGTATTCCTTGGCAACGATGCCAAAATCTTGATGTCGCCTAAGTTACAACTCTTTTTTAGAGGATGAAGTGGTCACTGTCAAGAAATAGAACCTAACCAAGGTTAGGGTCGAACCCACAGAGAATACATAGACTCGAGACAAATTAACCAATACACAGTCTGAGTAGTTAACCGACTCAATTCCCAAGAAGGGTGGGGGGTTATAATAATCAATAAGAAAGTATTTTAAACTGACTATCACGAGAAAAAATCAATAATAGAGAGCAACTAGGGTAATGTGTTCCCCATGATTCCCTGACTCAGTATCACCGGATAACCTAATTCTTGTCTACTGTACATCATGCAGGACGATAATTTAAGTTCACAAGCCCATTGGTCAAAGGTGAGAGGCGAATTTCACTATGCAACTTGGCCATCTCCATAGTATGCATTACTAACCATTACCTATTAGTCACAATACGAACTCTGCTTGGCACAGTTTGGTTGATTAGATGAGAACAAATCAATCGAATCCTGTTAATCAATTTCTTTTCCTATTCATTACTACTTTGGTCTAGTCAGTAGTACTAGGTGAGTTCTACTGTTGGCCACCACTAGAAAACATGCAAAATGAAGAGAGTTAATTAATACATACAGATATAGTTTCCAAGAATTGTAAAGTATCCGATTTTACTTTGTTAGTTCTTCATGGTTCCCACAACCCTAGTTGTGGATTTAGCTACTCATACTATGTGTAGATGAAGAAATTTTTAATTGAGAAGATATAATTAAACACTTACACAATTGAATTGAGATCAAGCAAATCCAAAGTCAATGGGAATCACAAGCTTGAAGATTGAGTTAAAGCACAAGTATTCTCAAAATCTCCCTCATAGTTTTTCTCTCCAAAATATTGAGTTCTCTGAGTACAAAACCTAAAACTACTGAAAAGTGACGTCGCTCCCTGAAAAATAACCTAATTAACCTATTTATAGTAATTACAAATAAGTCCTAAACAAATGAGAAAAACTTCTCAGCAACCTCAGGAAAGCACTGTATGACTTGTAGTGTCTTGTATGGCTCGTAGTTGAGGTCTCGTAATTAGCTACTGGAGTTTTTGGATTCTCTTCCATGATACCCCTTTACGACACATAAAGTGGTTTACGATCCGTAAAGGGGTTTTGTCTGATGAATTATCTACAAGTCCACTTCTCTGATCCTCAAGGCATGAAAGGTGGTCTACGACTCATAACTTGCTCCACGACTCGTATTCGTGTCTCATAGACTTCACTTCAGCAATTTTCCCCTCACTATAAATCCTCAAGAAAGCTATCTGCGAATCATAAACTGTAGTACAACTCGTCGATGGTCACAATAGAAAGAAACCAGCAACTTTTGCATTTTTCCTCAAATCATGGCCAACCTGTAATCCTTTAAATCTAAACACAAAAACACATAAAACCCATAAATATCGCATTGAGAACACACAAAATCTTAAGTTTTAAATCTCAAAAGTGTTGTATTTTGGCATCACATCAGTGACACTTGGTCCAAATTTTGCTGAAAATGACATTTTCAAGCTCCGATGAAGTCTGACAATGTCCGAGTCATTAGAAATAGTCTCTGAGTTCTGGACACGTACAGGGTACCCTCTCAATAAGTGACAATAATAGCCCCAAATCTATCAAATGTATCCTTGTTCTCATTGTAACTCATTCAACTACAAATTCACTCAAAAACTTTAAATCTTTTCTCTCAAGGGATTCACCATTGAAGCTTAAAGGTTCCTGATGTCATCCAAGCTACACCTTCTTTTTTAGGCTAAAGTGGTCATTATCAAGATATATAAACTAACCAAGGTTAGGGTTGAACCCACAAGGAATATAGTAGACTTCAGAAAATTCAAGGCAATTTGGGTTGATTAACCTACGTATCTCCCTCGGGGGGGGGGGGTGTAACAACTATGAAAAGTAATCATAAACTAAGTCAAATGTTAAATCAGTATTAAGAGTAACTAGGGCATTGTGTTTCCCATGATTTCCTAACTTGGTATCACCAGATAATCAAATTCTTTTTTACTGTGTAGCATTCAGAATGGTAAGTTAAGTTCACCAAACCCTTTGGCATAGGCGAGAGTTGAATTTTACTGCGTGATTATCCCTGTAGTGTAAAATTACTAATCCTTACCTATTATTCTAGTACAACCTCCCTTGGCCCAGTTTGGTTGATTAGACGAGAAATATCAATTGAATCCTGTTAATTAATCTCTTTTCCTATTCATTACAACCGTGATCTAGTCAGTAACACTAGGCAAGTTCTAACATTTGCCACCATTAAAAAGCATTCAATACAAAGATAATTAACTAATACATACATGTACACTTTTCAAGAATTATGAATTATCTAATTTTACCTTGTTAGTGCTTCTTGGTTCCCACAATCCTAGTTGTAGATTTAGCTACTCATGATCAGTGTAGATGCAAGATTTGTGAATTTGAATAACATAATTGTGCACTTACGCAAGAGAATTAAGCACAATGAATCCAAACTCTTTACCAAGAATCACAAGATTGAATCAAAAGTAAGAAATAATGTTTTTCAAGTGTTTTTACTACTCTCTCATATTCCGTCGCCGTTGCCATGCTCTCTCCTAGAATAATAACCTAAAAAACCTATTTATAGTGTTTAAAATACAAAGTCAAAATGGAATAGAATAACTAGGTCGACAGACTCTACGAGAACTTCTACGTGTCGTATAATGTTTTACGGCCTGTAGTCAGGCTTTTGTGGATTGCTTCTTCAAATGTGGTGTTGACTTCTACGACACCCTTCTACGACCCGTATAATGTTTTAATGGCCCGTAGGGGGTTTAGTGTGATGGTTTTTCAGCAATTCTCCACTTTTTGATCCTCAAGGCACGACACCAAGTCTGTGGCTTGTCCAATCTTCTACGCTCGTCTTCATGTTCGTAGACTTAACTTCAAAAAATCACCCTTCATTGGAATTTTACACGAAACCAAATCTACGGCTCATAGAATTCTCTACAACTCGTAAAAGGTCTTGTGGAACTTGTGCTTCTGCAAGATCTGCACACTTAGCCCAAAAATTGTGCTAACCCTGTAATCCTGCAAAACTAACACAAAAACAAATCAAATCTACTAACATCACTTTGAGAATACACAAAATTACAAGTTTTAAGCATAAAAAATGCTATACTTTGATAACACATCAGTTCCAAGCTTTCCAAAGAAGATCAAGGTTAATTCTTTTAATTCTCCTAAGGCTTAAAGGTTCAAAATTTACCTTATTGTATACTACTAAAAAATAGTGAAAAAACGAAGCAAAAAAAGTTGATGGACTACATTGCTCAAAGAAAAGCGACGGACAATGTGACCAATCCGTCGTTTCTTTGATTTTTAATTTTTTAAAATTATTTTTAAATGAATACGATGGATAGTGACTCATAGTCTGTCACATTTTTTTGACGGATTTTTGCACCAAATATTAATCTAATTCAGAATTATTTTTCAATATATGAAGTGACGCCGTCCGTCACTTTTAAAAATTAATTACTTATTAATTAAATAAAAGCGGACACCCTTAAATGTTTTAAAAAAGCAATAAACAATGTGGTATTTTGGTCAAAATTTTTAAAAATGGGGAGATGGACTTTGCGATGCAGTCCATCGCCCTTGAGTAAAAGTCCCCGGTTGCAAATCATCTTTTCCCCCAAAGTTACATTTCCTTTCTCTCTCTACTTCTGATCTTCCTCTCTTACTAAACCGTGATCCCAACCTATTTTCTAGCCACTTACACCACTCCACAGCCATTGACACCCGGTGACAATCTCCCCAACCCCTCCCCGACCCCAACCCCACAAACAACAGTGAGCATCTTCTCTTCTCCAAAATTGTTAAGGTTTGTTTTAGCTTTTTTTCTTTTTTGTTAAATAATTTCATCTTGTTTGTTTAGTTTATGCTATTATTGTATATTTTATTGTGAATATGTGAATAAAGTGATGGTTTTGATTCTTGGGCTTTACTTTGAATTTGGAGTTCATGGATTTAGATTGTAAATTTGATATTTTTGTGTTGGAATTGAATATATTAGATCGTTAATAAAGATATCACATTATATGATTTTCGAAGTTTAAGTAATTACAACTTGTAACTTGAATTTTATGAATTTTTAGAGTTAAAAGTAGAACTTGAGTTGTCTTTTTTTTTTTTTTCACTTTAACTTAATCATAACTTGTATTGAACTTATTAGAAATTGAAACTTGAATTTAGAACATAAACATTAGTCCAATTTTTTTAGTTGAACTTAGAATTTTTCTTTTTATTTTTTGTGCGTATAAATTTTGATCTTTAGACTTTAGAAACTATTACTCCCTCCGTCTCATTTTATGTGACACCCTTTGATTTTGCAGGATATTTAAGAAAAAAAAGGAAGACTTCAAAAACTTGTGGTCTAAAATCATTCTTAGATATTTTTGTGGCTGAGAATCACTTCATTAAGGGCAAAAAGATAATTTAAAAGGTAAATTATTTCCAATAGGAGTAAGGTGATATTTTTTGGGACGGACCATAAAGGAAAGAGTATGCCACACAAAATGGGAGTGAGGGAGTAGAACATCAGAATTTCATGTAGTTGCCTACTTGAATTTTAATTTATAATTTTATTTGGTACGTATAAAGTTTGTACTTTAACATAGAAACATCCAATAAGTTGTACTTTAGAAATCTAGGCCCAATTTATGAACTTTAAGTTAGAAAAATCTAAGTCAAATGACATGAAATAGAACTTTACGTAATGAAGTTTACGCTAATTTGGCTATCATGAAATAGAACTTAGTTTGGGAAAATCAAACTTTAAGTTAGAACTCTAATTAACTTTATGTTTGTACTTTAACTTATGTTTGGCGAAATTATTTTACCTTGTATAAATTTTCTACTTTAGATGTGTGTACATATACTTAAAATTTGAATGTTTATACTTTAACTTAGCAATATGAAATTTGCACTTAGAAATCTTAAACTTAAGAAATTCTGAATCATAGTAGGATATATTCTACGCCATCAAACTAAGCCCATTGCCACCAACCCCTCCATCTCCATAGCTAGTTGAAAAAAGTTGAGGCATTTTTTCTTTCAAAAATCTAACTATTGTATGTATTACATTTTTTAATTCAATGTACAATACTTACATTTTGCATAGGGTTGGTTTAATATTTTAGGACATTAGTGAATTTTTAGAGTACGCTTTAATTATGATGTGTTTGTTCAGCATAGCTGACAACACAAGTTGATCCTATAGATAACAAAATTAATTTTCTTGCAAGATCGATTTGTTTCCATAGAGTGTTGACACTTAGCTTTAATTTGGTGATGACGAGTTTGTTTAGCATAAATGAAAACACTAGTTAATTCTATTGATGACAAAAATGATTCCTTGCAGGGTCGATTGATGTCCATCTAGTGTTGACACTAAGCTTTAATTTAGTGGATAGTGAATTTATTTAGCATACTAGTTAATCCTATTGATGACAAAAATAATTTTCTTGCAAGATCATTTTGTGTACATCTAGTGTTGGGACTCAGCGTTGAATTGGTTTAGTTGTTGGAATTAGTTTGCACTTTAACTTCGATTTGATTTAGTTGTTGGAATTGATTTGTACTTTGATTTGTTTTAGTTTTAGAATTAATTTGCACTTTAACTTTGATTTGATTTAGTTGTTGGAATTAATTTGTATCTTTATATATAAACATTAAGTTGTGAATTTTGAAGTTGAATTTTAGAATTTGAACTTTACATATCTTTTAAGTTGAACTTTAGGATTTTTTTTTAACTTGAATATAGATTTAAGAACTTAACTTTAGGATTTTTTTAATTAAGTATTTAGAAATTATTTCAAATTTGTATAGATTCTCAACTTTAGATACTTAATTTTAATTATACTTGAAAATTGAAAATTTCTAATTTCACTTAGAAAAATTATCACACCCCGGGAGGGTACCCTAGACGTGGCCAGCACTCAGAGACTATTGCTAGTCCCCAAGCGAACCACTCGATCTCAAGACAGTCATCCTATCAACTATACAACGGAAATCATCATAAATCACGTAAGTAGGATAGTGGGCAACTCAACTCAGTCACTTTTACGTCAAAAAGTAAGGGCCATAGGCCAATACAATAAATCTCAACATCTATGATAAATGACAGTTTTTGAGAAAACACCAATTCAATGAGGAAAGGACCTCAACATCAAAACCCTCATCTCTATGTCTGTGAAGCCTCTACTTCTCCATTCTAAGAAGGTACCAAGACAGGCCATGACTATTAGAGACTCAAAAGAAAAAACTTAAAACATCTAAAAGGAAATAAACAGTATCCTTCGAATGTAGGGCAGGACTCACCAATCTCTTGAACTGTGGAACTTTGAACCTCAACGATGCACTTGCTAAAGTCCTTTATCTGCTGTATCTGCATCATAAAATGATGCAGCGCCAAATGGCGTCAGTGTGTGGAATGTACAGTATGTAAAATAGCTGAATGCAAACAATATAGGCAGGATAACCAGGACTAACACCAACTTATAGGATATTCACTCGAAATGTCACTATCTATCTAAAGTAAGAATAAAGAATAGACAGTGACTCATCAACATCAATCACCTCATACCATCACATCAACATCAGGGTACTATAAATGAGGGGCCAAAATGGAGTTTCTCGGACCTACAACCATCACCTATGAGCCGGTGATGATACAATGAAGTGATGTCATTGTCGCATCCACCCAGTACCTTGCCGGAGCAAAGGCCGTGGCATCTGTGGATCCATATCAAGTCCTCTTTTTGGAATAAGGAAACCTCCATTTCCACTGTTCAATCTTCTCCTACGATGGGCAAGTAGTTAATGAGTGCGAGTGAGTCTCACTCTTACTCATATTTGGTGCTCAATACTCCTTCCATGACTCAACATGCTTATAAACGTCAAACATCAAGATTTCTCATTATTTAGTCTCGTTTGGACATAGAATATCTACTCATCTCATCAACCATCAACTCAGTAGATTAGGAACATTCTTTTAGAATTAAGTTCAAGCTCTTTAAGATTCTAGTGACATCAATCTCATCAACATCATCATCAACATCCTTAATACGGTCCCACCATCACACACAATAATCACATTTGTGCTATCAATGCTCTAGACTCGCCTCCTAAGTTCATTCTTGCAATTTTTAGTAAAATAACATATGGGTTTTTTTGAAATAATTCATGAAAACATTTATGCAGTAAATCACTTTCTATGACAATCATCTACATGGGAAAATACATAGGATAAATATAATTTACAAGAAAATACTCAAGAAATTTACACAGGATAACTCAATACATTTATCTATCAACTTTACATTCAATCAAGGGGCACATGGAAGAACAATTACATGCTTTAGGTTAACCTTACATACTTGGGATGAAGAACAGCACCATTCTTCTCAAGAACTCAACTCCAAAGTCGAGACGTTAAACTCCTATTCGTTTCTCCTCTCAAAACTCTCACTTTGAACGCTAAAAAAATTGGTTTTTGAAATCCTTAATTCAAATAAAAGGACCTTAATACTTGTTTATTAATCTTGAGAGGGGTTGCGAAAGGTCAAAAATACCCTCCAACATTAAAAGAAAATTTTGCCTCGGAATTTACACTGGTCCGCAATGCGCCTTGGGCACGGACCAGTGTATGTTCTTCCAAAAATCCTCCGAATGAGTGTTTCCAAATTTTGTCAAAAATTAAAAAAAACTAAATTGTAAGTCTGCGTTCAGGGCGTGTCGTGGCCCTGAAACACATAGACATTGTCTTAGTGTTTGCATAAAAAAATTAGCTTTTTATTCAGTCATTCTACAATCCGACCAAGACTATTTTTTCCACTCAATTTTTTGTGCTAATCGCAAAACCAGTCTCAAATTTTTCATTGGAGCTTGAGAAGCTGCGTTATGCGCACGTTTCTACTATAGGGGTATTTTTGTAATTTCATGAGAAATTACATTATCTCCCCTTTGGGATCATTTTTCCTCGAATGATGAGTAGAGGTGGAAATAAGGCACGAGTAAACTCAAGACTCATCTCAATACTCACTTGAAAACTTAAACTCTCAACTCTTCATCAACCTCTATAACTCTACTCAGACTCAAGAATAAACACAACAACTTGAGAATGGAAACATCATTTAAGTTAAGAACAGGAATGTTACCTTCAACCTCCACATCATTTGGCACAAATAGATGCAGGTACTTGGTTCTCATAGCTTCCTCAGCTCCCCGCAGAGCTTCTTCAACAAATAGGTTCCTCCATAGGACTTTGATGGAGGCTATCTCTTTGTTCCTCAACTTATGAACTTGACAGTCAAGGATTTGGACAGGAATGTCCTCATAGGAAAGGCTATCCTTTACTCCAGTACTCTCAACCAGGATCACCAAAGTAGGGTCTCCAAAGCACTTCCTCAGCATCAAAACGTGGAATACCAAATGAATCTCGTCTAGCTCGAAAGACAATTCTAATTCATAAGCAACCTTCTCGATTCTCCTCACAATTTGATAGGGACCGTTATAGCGAGGACTCTACTTTCCTTTCTTTCCAAACCTCATGACACCCTTCATAGGTGGCACCTTTAAGTACACCCAATCAACAACAACAACATTACCCCAATGCCTCCCCCTAGACTGGTGGACAAGGTTAGGTCTAATTAACTCAGCTTCTTCAACAATAAACCACCCAATCGTTGATCTATATCATCTCCCATACAAAGCTTCATAGAAGGCCATTTGGATAATTGCATGATAACTATTGTTATATGCAAATTTGATCAATGGTAATGGTCATCCAATTCCATTTGAGGTCGAGGATGCAAGCCCTTAACATATCCTCCAAAATCTGAATGGTGTGCTCTGCTTGACCATTTTTCTGAAGGTGGAAGACTATACTCAGATTTACTTTGGTACCCAATCCCTTTTGAAAGGATCTCCAAATTAGGAGGTGAACTGAGCTTCTCTGTCCGAGATGATGGACAAGGGAACTCCATGCAACCTCACATTGTCACGAGTACAACTTGGCATACTCTTTTGTAGTGTTAGTCTTCTTGACTGCTAATAAGTGAGATAACTTGTTCATCCTATCCACAATCACCTATATCGAATCATATTGCTTTCGAGATCTCGGTAGACCGATAGTGATATCCATGTTGAGCATCTCTCATTTCCACTCAAGAACTTCAAAGATCTAAGCCAATCTACATGGTCTTCGATGTTCCACCTTGACTTGTTGACAATTAGGACACTTAAAGGCAAACTCAGAATATCCCCCTTCATTATATTCCACTAATAGACATCAATCAAGTCATGGTACATCTTGGTGGAACCAGGATGAATAGAATATCTAGAGCTATGAGCTTCATCCATGGTTCTTCCTCGGACACCATCAACATCTGGAACACACAACCTACTTTTGTATCACAAAACTCCATCTCCCCGTTTGGAGAAGGCCATCACTTTCTTTTTTGTCGACAACTTCTTTCAATTGGAGTAAGACATGATCTTGGTCTTGCTTTTCCTTTACCTCTGACACTAGATATGAAGCAGAACTATTCTGAACATTTACCTTGCCTTCATTATTTTCTTTGAGTTTTACTCCTATTCGGGCCAATCTATGCACTTCCTTAGCTAACTCTTTCTTCCCTTCCTCCACATGTGCAGTGCTACACATAGATAACCTGCTAAGAGAATCAGCAACAAGTTTAGCCTTACCTGGGTGGTAGAGAATGCTCATATCATAATCCTTGAGCAACTCCAGCTATTTCCTCTGCTGCAGGTTGAGCTCTTTTTGACTAAGGACATATTGCAAACTCTTGTGGTCAGTGAACATGTCAACATGCACTTCGTACTAGTGGTGGCACCAGATCTTAAGCGCGAACACCACTGCTGCCAACTTCAGAACATGGGGATAGTTTTCTCATGAATCTTATATAAGATGTCTGGAAGCATAGGCTATTACCATGCATCAGTACACAACCCTGTTCAACTCTAGATGTATCATAATATATCATAAAGTATTCCATCCTATCAGGCAAAGTCAAAACTGGTTTTGTAGTCAGTCTAGTCTTCAACGCTTGAAAACTTCTCTAATATTCGTCAGACCACTAAAACTTGACCTTTTTCTGAGTCAGCTTTGTCAATGGTGTGGATAAGGAAGAAAACCCATCAACAAACCTGCTGTGGCAGCTTGCCAAGCCCAAGAAACTTCTTATGTCTGTTAGAGAGGTTAGTTTGGGACAATTGTTAACCGCTTCAATCTTCTGGGCATCCACTCGAATACCATCACCCAAGATAACATGACCTAACAAGGACACTGACTTGAACCAAACCTCACATTTCGAGAACTTTGTATACAATTCATGGTCCTTGAGAGTTTGCAAAACCACTCTATAATGATTGGCATGCTCCTCTTTATCCTTACAGTATACTAGGATACCGTTGATAAATACAATCACGAACATGCTAAGGTACTGTCTGAATACTCTGTTCATCAAGTCCATAAAGGCTATATGTGCATTAGTCAACCCAAAGGACATGACCAAGAACTCAGAATGGTCATACCTTATCCTAAAGGCCATCTTTAGAACATCACATTCCTTCACCTTTAACTAATGGTAACCAAATCTTAAGTCTAACTCAGAGAAGTAACTGGCACCCTAAAGTTGGTCAAATAGATCATCTATCCTAGAGAGATGATACCTATTCTTTGTTGTGACTTTCTTCAGTTGCCTATAGTCTATACACATTCTAAGAGACCCATCTTTCTTTCACATGAATAGGATAGGAGCATCCTAAGGAGAAACACTTGGCCTTATAAAGCCCTTCTCCAACAAGTCCTTCAATTTTTCTTTCAACTCTTTCAATTCAGCAGGGGCCATCTTATAAGATAGAATTAAGATAGATTGGGTATTGGGGAGAACATTAATCCCAAAGCCAATCTCCCTATTAAGAGGTACTCTAGGCAGTTCCTCATGAAACACTTCAAGAAACTCATTTACAATCGTGACGGACTCTTTAGTAGGTGGCTCAACATCATCAGACTTAACCTATATGAGATGGTGAATACAACATTTAGTGATCAGCTTTCTGGCTCTAAGATAGGAGATAAACTTTCCCTTAGGTGTTATAGAACTCCCCTTCCACTCTATGATTAGTTCATTAGGGAATTGAAACTTAATAATTAGAGTTTGACAATCAATGAAGGCATAACAGGCAGAAGCCAATCCATGCTGAGAATCTCATCAAAGTCGACCATCTCCCACTCTACCAAGTTAGCCAAGGCATCTCTGTGATAGATGGATATTATACATTCCCTATAGACTCTGTCAACTAGGATAGACTCACAAGTAGGAGTGGAAACAAAAAAAGGGTTTAAGAAAACACTCTGGAAGAATCCCAAACCTACTACTACATAGGGAGTCACGAAAGATAAAGTGGCACCCCATTCAAGCAATGCATAACAAGCAAAAGTGAAAACTCTAAGCATACCCATAATAATATCTGGTGCCACCTCCTGGTCCTGACGATTACCCAATGCATAAAGACGGTTTATCCTGCCTCCTGCACCCGTAGTAGTACCCCTTTGATGACTTTCAGTTGAGCTTGCTGTGGAGGACTGTGCTTTATTGCTTCCATCACCCCATCTTCTCATCAAGCACTCATTTTTAAATGAATAGTCTACCCATATATGTAACAAGCATCTGTGTCTACACAACACCCAGCTAGATGGAGCTTGCCACAATTGCCACTGGGTGGCTCTTTCCTCAAACCTTGAGTTAACTAGCTTGGGATTAGGAACCTTGAGCCCTAAAATTCTGGTGACCATAAGACTTTTCATCATACTTGTTTTGCTGAACGGGCGCACTTGCTGCAGAGGGTGCATAACTAGAAGACATCTTCTGAAAGTAGGATTTATCACCCTTATTCTGCTTCTACTGGCTAGGCTCATGCCCTGCTGACTTGGCTTTCTTGTTCAGATGCTCTTTCTATCTTTCTTTTTATCTTCCTCATTTTGTTGCGCATAGACCATAATCCTGGAGAGATCCACACCTGGGATCAGCAATGTGGCCTTGCACTCTTTCTTTACATGTCTGCCAACCCAGACACGAACTTTGTCATCATTTCCCTTATGTCTTGGACCATCTTTGGAGCATACTTGGATAGCTTAATAAACTCGAGACTGTACTTTTTAACGGTAACCCCCTCTTGTTTTAGAGAGGGCCCCGTGGAGGTGTTGGATGGAAGGGTAGAGAAGTTGATTAATAAGGATGTGGTATTCGTCAAGGCCCTTTTGAAGGGATCATCAAATTGAGGTGTCTCTAAGGAAGACGAAGTAGATATTCGTACCTCATTCACTATAATCAAGGATAAGATAACAACTAAGTCCATCATGTCATTCCAGTCCTTACATTTCAGCCCCATATTTCATTCATATGCATTATTGTTTAAGTTGACAAATTAATGATGATTTTACACTTATGTTAAGGTTTTGAAAATGGTGTTTTGAATGAAATGTTGCATTCTTGTTGGGGCTACTTTGTTCATGATCACTCTTCGCATGTATGTTTCTTTGACATTCGGGGATGAATGTTCCCAAGGGGGAGATATTGAAACGACCCCAAAAAGTGCCGAAAATGTGCTTCAGAAGTGCTTGGAATCGTAATTTCCATATATCTAAAAATTTATTCGTTATTTCAAAAATTCAACTTCGTATTCTTGTTTAAGGGAAAAAATTGAGTGAGAAATGTGTCTAACCCGAATTTTAGAGCAACCATAACAAAATCTAAAATTTGCAAAATGCAAATTCCAGTGGCTAAATATCATTGCCTCCGCGACGCGCCATAGTATGAAAATGGTCTAGTTTTATATTTCTATCCAAGACTTTTAAGTCTTGGGCCTAAGGGTTCTCATGAACTAAAATACCTATACTTAGCTATATTTCACTCTCATATCATCCTAAACATTCCCAAATAATCACCAAAACACTTAGCCAAATATTTCACTCAAACCTTCTTCCGGATCTTAAGGATTTTACTCAAGCTTCAAGTCTCCATTAAAGTGTTCTTCAAGAAATTCTCCAAAGCTAAGGTATGCGGGTTTCAACGAATGGGTCTTTTAACCCATGGTTCCCAAGCCTCTTTTTTACTAAAATTTCATGATTTAAAGTTGATTTTACTTATGGGTCTTTACTATTATAAATTTCACTGCATAGTAATTGTTTTAGCATGTTTTGAGCTATAAATCTTAGAACTAATGTAATATTTGATAAAGGATTTTGATATATGTTGCTTGAGGGTGTTATAAGGTGTTGAATAATGGTTTTACATGGGATTTACTTGCATGATTTCACTCTTGATTTGCATGATTTTACACTAATACTACACACCTGCCAAGTGTTTAATGAAATGTCTGGTTATGATTTCTTGAGGAATTGAAGGTCCAATGCATGTCTTATGAGTTGAATGAGTTCATGATGATTTTAAACTTTCTATAGATATGTCTAATTCATGGAAATATTGATGATGTTGTAAAGCTGGATTTGAGCCCTTCCTTAAAGATTTCACCTTTTGTGAGCCCTTTAATGTTGATGTTTATGATAGATGATGGACTATTTTTATGATCGATGTTGGGATCAGCATTTGAGGTCAATGATGTTATGAGCTACTCGTGCCATATTCTCTATGTTGTTTCAAGGCGATTCGTAATCAAGGTCATCTCCACTTATCTGGGTATTCTGATCCAGATTCATTAATGGTGATAGGATATTCAGATGCTAATTGGGCAGGCTGTCCGATGGATCGTTGATCCACTACTGGTTATTGTGTTTTCCTAGGCGGGAACCTTATATCATGGAAGAGCAAGAACCAATCTGTAATTTCACGCTCTAGTGCGGAGGCGGAGTATCGTTCCATGGCTAATATGGCAGGAGAATTACAATGGGTTCGGATATTATTATCTGAAATTGGACTACCCACGATAGAAACATCTACTCTTTGTTGTGATAATCAATCTGCTATGCATATTGCAAATAATCTAGTTTTCCATGAATGAACAAAGCATATTGAAGTAGACTGTCACTTCATTCGTGAGAAAGTACGTGGTGGAGACGTTCGATTAGTTCATACTCGCTCTGAAGAACAACTTGCTGACATCTTCACC
>JAPFFP010000094.1:9215668-9227536 GCA_026153255.1 Solanum medicagineum | reverse complement strand
AGATTTCTTAGGCTTAAAGATGTGGTTTGTGGTTTGACGTTGGTCTAGGTGCCTAGTCGGCATTAGTCACGGCCCCCCGGGGTGGGGTCGTGACACTTCCCTAGATACAAATCAACAAAATCAAATCAGTTATGGCGTAAGTGAGGCATAGGACACTTTTCTCTATCAATTCAAACTCCAAATGAGAAATTTTCAGGATTCATCATGTCCCACCTAGAGCCTAGCTTGGGTGTTGACATAACTGTTGATTGTATCTTTGATATAATATAGAGCTCAAACTTATAAATGATAATGAAGATCTTGATTTTAAATTTACCAAATTATGTGGATAGATAAATGATTGGTCAAATAAGTATTTAATTCAAATATATTTAATTTCATTCGAAAAAAATGATGTTTTTGATTTCTAGTCAATAGACTAAGGTATAAAATCAGCGGGGTTCAAATAAATTATTGTGAGATAGTATAATCACAAAATACCAAGTATGACTTGTTCCTTGGGGAATAAAGTTTTTTCACAAAAATCTAAACTTTATTGTGTAGAGGTATATTATATCTTGTGATGGATACAATGAATTTTGTTTTGATCTAACAATATATGAGAAAATTTAATGCGTATAATAATAATTGTCATGTCTAGATAGAAATGAAGAATATGTGAAAATCATTAAAGCATTCAAGATACTTGAAGTATATAAAAGTTTGAAAAAACTTATTCAATAAAGTTTCAAAAATTCTTATCTGAATTGAAACAATCATGAGGGTACAAAAATGATGCTATTTATTATTGCATTTTTATAAGAGTTTCAAGATCTAAATTTTTTATAAAAGTTGTATATGTTGATGACTTGAAAATTGTAGATGATTGATGGACGTTCAAGTCTACATCACGAATGGACGTAGGGATGATCGTCATCAGCATATTTACCCAACTTTAGAGTTGGGGTTGAATCCCTTAGAGAATAATGTGTTGATGATTTACTCAGACGAGGATCGATAACTACTAATCTTGATTGGATGGGTGAATACCAAGCAAGTTTATAACTAGTTGGGAGGGGGGCGAAGAACTAAGCTAAAACTACTCCTAAGAGAAAATTGGATAAGGATTAATCAAGCAAGGGAGCAAGGAGAGGGGATATGAAAATCAATCAAAGCTCAATCGATTCATCACATTTAGCATCAAATTACTCTATGCGTAGGCTCGGTTGCTTGTAACTACACTTTAATTACGACAATGTGGTGTTTCGCAAGAGCTTGTTATGGCCTCTCATGTGAGCCACTCAAAAACACGACTGACTTGAACACCTCATGAGGAAAACTCCCAAGACCTTAGTCGTTAAGCCCATTTTAAGGACCTCAACACATAAACCCATAACTATCATGCAAACCCCCCGCTTCAACAACTCTAATTAAAGTAATAATTAAATATCAAAGCTAGATTCAAGTTCGCAACCTCAAATCATAAGTTAAACATGTAGCTAAGCACGAAAACATACATCAATTGAATCAAATCAAAGCAATTTAGGGGGAAACCCACTTGAGTTGCAAGTAAATCATCAACTAACTAAGCATGAAAGCAAGAGGATTAATCAAGACCCATAAATAAATTAACATCCAAACTCAATTAAATCTATAAATTATGCATTCAAGAATAAGGAAAAAAGAGTGAGTGAAAGATAAATACGAGTAAAGCTCACACCCTTCAATCCACTCAAGAATTTGTAGAAATCTTACTCTAAATCCTCACCCTAAAATAAAATCTTCACTAAGGTGTGTTTCTTCTCTCCAAAGCTATATGAATTCTATTCTAGATATGTTCAGTGATCAATGAATCTTAGTCTAAAAAACAAGGTTGGGAGTGCGTGTATATCTGAATTGAGAGTAAAATAATGAAATTTCTGAAATGCCCTGACACTAGTAACCTAAGTACTCCGCGTCCGCGGAGGTCAACTTAACTTAACACTTTGCGTTAGCGCCTCAGCATTCCATGATCGCAGATAATTGTCTTTCTGTGCTCCACCAACGCGCCAGTACTGTGCGAGTTCGTGGAGAGTAGTTGTTGCAAGATACATGTCTTCTCTAATTCAGCTCCTTTTTGCTCTAATTAAGCTTCAATCTCAATTCTTCTCAGCAAAACTATATTTTCATCATATGCACCTAAATTATACACCATTTAAAACATAATTAGCCTCAAGTTATAAAATTAACAACACAAAATCCTAAGAAAAGAGTAAGAAATGAGTGTAATTTATACACTTACCAACGTGCTTAAAGAGTTTTCAAAAGCTATTGGGTGTTAAAAATGAAATTTTAAATAAAAAAACTTGGTAAGATAAAATTTTGTCTAGGCTTACAAAATTTGACAAATATAATAATTTTCAATCAATCAATATACAAAGAAAATTTTTAAAGCGACTTTACATAAGTAAATCACATTCATTGAGTACCTTAATGATTGTGGGATTGCTTCACATAAATAAAAATCTATTTCAACTTCAAGAGAAGGATGAAGGGTTTCATAGTGATAAAACTCTATATCTCAGTGCAATCAAAACACTGATATACCTTGCTATTAGTACTGATCAAATATTTATTTTTCTCTAACTCTATTGGCAAGACCTAGATCCTCCCCAATAAGAAGACATTGGAATGACATTAAGAACGTATTTAGACATTTTCAAAGAATCGTGGATATGAGTGCCACGATCCAAGCCTAGGGCCTAGTCGTAACACAACAAATGAGGGACCCAAAGGTACTTCACCCAAGCCTCTTAGCATTCATAGGCATTTGATCAAAATAAAGTGAAATTTAAAAATGAAAAGTAGGACTAAGAGATATTTAACATAAATTCATAAGAGAAATCCAACATAATACTTCATACATTCTTTCTGAACATACCATCTAGAATAAAGACTTGACGGGGACTAAGACATGCTCAAAGCTCATCCTTAAGTGAAATCTATCAAAAGAGAATGCAACATAGAAAGTGATGTTCTCAATATTGTAAGCTTGAAAGAAAATGGGTGATTGTCTCCGAGCTAGAGGACTCACCAACTACTAGTCTTCAACATCCCAAGATCTTGGCACGTACTAGTCTTCAACATCCCAAGATCTAGCCACATGCCAAGGGAAGAGGAGGAGTGCTAGTTCCTACATGATGATATTATGTAGGCAAAATATATGTTACTACTTTGGAATGTACTAAGTATATGGAATGTAAATAAAACACATGAAATTACAATGTGATCATTCATGAAATTGTAATGCCATCATGCATGAAATTGTAATGTCATCATGCATGCATAGTCATAAGCAAAGAATGAAGCTCAATATGTAATGAAGGATCAATGCATTATATAGAACATACTTAGAAGTAACATGTACATTATATACATAATTATGTGGCAGGAGACTGTAACCGACATTTATGACCATGTGAACTACTACATGAAATCCAACATAGCTCCCTACGTTGGCATGGGGAGACCACTTTCTGGGTGGAACTCCATCAACTTAAGCATGTATATCTTAATTCTAATTTTTCTATTGTGGATCCACTAGACTTAGCCTACAAGGGCTTCTTTGGTGGCACATAGTTAATGAGACAAGAGATTGCTACTAAGGTTCCCTTACCAAACTCAACCTTAATGCCCCATTCGGTGGTAAGTCAAGTCCTGCGAAATATTATAGCATAATCATATACATAAACATTTATAAACTTTGAAACATAACTTTAGCATCATAGGACTAGCTCATTAACTTAGGATTCTACTGAAGTGAGAATTGTACTTTCACATGAGGATCCATCTTTCATGAGGATTATTCTTTTACTATCCTTTACATCAGGGCATCTGAAAGACTTTATAAACTTTCATTAGCTTTCATGAACTTCAAATGGGAAATCCTATATCATTCATGATATACTTTATGTTTAAACGTAGCTTAAAACTTAGTGGGCTTATGCAAGTGAACTTAAAAGCATACAATTCAAGAGTAATATCCAATAACATGATGAAATTTTATCCATTAAAAATCATTCTTAATAGTCCACTTTAAATATTCAATATCCTACATAGAGCCATCATGAAATTCATCTTGAAACCATCATAAATCATAACATGTCATATCATTGTATCAATATATTTCATATGATTGAAAATAGATCACAAATTGCATCATCATTTAAAGAAGTCTCGTGAAAATCTAAAAAATTCATAACTTAAAAGAAAAGATAAAATGAAACATTGTTGGACTTTGTGGATGAAATGAATCTACAAATTAAACCCGCGTATCTGATTAAGAATCCTAAAGAAACATACGTTTGGAAGAGGACTTGATGAAACCCTAGCTTTTTTTTTTCTTGTCTTGGAGAGGATTTTTACCTTAGAAAATTTGAGAGATTTGAAGGGGGGGAGTGAATAAGAGTGCAAGTTAGGGTAGGGAATTGATATGGGTAGATTTAAGCTCCAAAACAACATGATATTGGGCTTAGGACATGGGGAAGAACGAAAATATCCTTCATTAAAATCAGTCTGACCCAAACCACGACCTCCATCTACGGGTCGTAGAGTGGGTCATGAGTCATAAATATGAGATTTTATGCTGATTACATTTTTGGCCTTCTGAAACTCACTCTACGAGTTTCATATGACTCATAAAAGGATTTACAGGTCGTAGAACCCTTTCATACTTAGAAAAAAAATTTCAATCAGGATCTCATTTATGAGGCCATTCTATGGCTCGTAAACAAGACTACGACTTGTCTTATTTGTTCGTAAACTCAAGTTTAGAAACTAACTTTTGATCAACCTTGATCCCATTCTATAAACCCCTCTTTACAGTCCGTAGTTCCTTTTGTGGACGATAAATAACCCTCGTCAAAACCACTCCCACACTTGACCAATTTTTCAACTTGATACATTCCATCCACCAGACCTTTTTTGAACTATGACTTGAACCATGAGCCATAATTGGGGCTCGTACTCATGTCTGCAATTTTTCAGTTTCAACGCTTTCATGCATTTTTTGACTTCCTAACTAATGGGACCTTATAATAAATTTATTTTATTTCACTGAATTCAAGTCAGAAATGATAGTTAAGCAAATGTAAAGTATTTATCCAATCTGCATAAAGTTTGGTCTCAAACCAACTGTTTATTTATGGGTAAACTCATAATAATATCTTGACATTCAATAAAGCAAGCACTAGTAGGCACTCATCAAATCATGTAGCAGTAATAGTCATTCCTGAAGCAAGTCGATAGTGCATTTGGTTGAGATCAATGACTCATTATATTAATAAAGTATGTGTCTTTTTTAAAAAGAATACTTCAACCACCATGTGCAAAGATAATATAACATGTATAAATCAATTGAAGGAGCATACATTAAAGGAGATCAGACAAATACATTATCAAAGTTCTTTTTCACGCATGATCTTGAACAAAATGGTGAGATAAAGTCCAATAGATTTGTTTAAGTAATGATCTTGTAGATCTATTTCTGTGGTATTGCCAACATCATATTTGAAAAGTTGATGAGCTATAAGATTAAAATGCATTTTCTCCAAAATATTAAATAAAGTTTTCATGTTGGGGGGTTGGGGGGAGGTAATATACACATTGCACTCTTTTGTCTTAATCATGATTTTGTACAAATTGAATTTTTCTGATAAAATCTTTTATCAGACAACACTTAAAGCGTATAACGAGATATATATACTCTTTTTCCTTCACTATATTTTTTTTTCATATTTTTCTTTGTAAGGTGTTAATAAAGCACATTATTTATGAACATTCAAGGAAAATGATTATAAATTCATTAAAATGGTAGATTGTCCATTTACTTAATGCATGAACTACTTATATTCATAAATATATATTCTCAATGTTCTATGAATTATTTTGAATAAGAATATATTTATTTTATTAATTAAAACATTTAAGATGATACTTTTAGAATGATTTCTCAACCAATTAATATACTTGGAAGTCATTTTAATAAAATGATTTCTATATTCTACTTTCTATTTTCTATATATTTCGTTGAGTGTTGCTTATATTTTTTATTTTGGGTGTTAAGGATGAAATGTTAAAAGTGAGGGGTAAATTGGAAGAAATCATAGATAATCACTCTGTCCAATCATCCAATAGGCAGCTGCTGACGTCCCCCTCTTCCGGTCAGATGTACGGCCAACTTCCCTTTCCCATTCCTTATCCCATCCGCCTGATGTTTCTCTCCTTCACCTCTGGCCCACCTTAGCACCCTGCCCTCTCTCTCCCCAACTCCAAAAATCTATCACGCCTGAATCGGAGACGGTCGCCGATATTCTCTGTCGTATGGAGAACCAAATTTCTGCTCAGAACACCCCTCGGCATCACGCTGGAGGACGTGAATATTGCTGGAGTGAAGGTGCCACTGAAACCCTAATCGAAGCTTGGGGCGATCGCTATCTCAGTCTTAATCGCGGCAATCTCCGGCAGAAGGACTGGAAGGAAGTAGCTGACTCCGTTAATTCACGTCAAAATGGCGGTAAGCCTCATCGTACTGATGTACAATGTAAGAACCGGATTGATACTTTGAAGAAGAAGTACAAGCTTGAGAAAACCAAGTCAACTGTGTCAAAATGGCCGTTTTATAACCGTCTTGATTATCTCATCGGTACAAATAATGTTTCTGCCTCGCCGTGTAATAGAAGACCGGCTACCACGAATTCACTTTCCGTTAAGTCAAAATTTAGCTCCGACTCAAGCGTTGGTGGATTGAATTATTCAGGCGATTCATCGAGGTTGAATTCAAGTAGTTCAAATGACAGCTCACGCGATGATTTGGCCTTTGGGAGTGGAGAAAGGAAGAAGTACGTAGAGTTATCTGAGGATACTACTGCATATAAGGAATTAGCACGGGCAATTTTGAGGTTTGGGGAGATATATGAAAGGATTGAGAGCTCAAAGCAGCAGCAGATGATGGAATTGGAGAAGCAGAGGATGGAATTCACCAAGGACCTTGAGGTCCAACGGATGAATATGTTCATGGAAACTCAGTTGCAGGTCGAAAGGTCTAAATGTCCTGACAAGCATCCCCCTTCCGCAGGTGAAATATCAAATATTTACTACATCTGTTTGCATTCCTCTTGGCTTCAGAAAAATGAATCTATTTCTGTCTGAAAGCTAGGATTTCCTATGATGCTGAAGAACTAGTACAATAAATCTGTCTGAATTGAGAACTTGAAGAATTGGTGTTATTCACATACCAAATTGTTGTATTTCCTTAAAAAGCAGTGAAATTTACCAAAACCACAATATCCTGTTCTTCACATGATCAATTGAATCGTAGGTGAAGTTAGAGCATTTAATCATCCTTAAGAGATCACTGACAATTAGTTACTATGGTTTCCCAAGGTCCATTTTCCGAGTACAATTGGCAATTAAAGATGTTTTCCATGAGTGCATAGCCCATCACTTTTGCAGTTATAATGCAAGGTATTGCTTGTTGGCTGAATATATTTACATAGTTGTTCTGTTACAAGATCCTCATGGCTTTTTTGCCACACTTCTTTCTTGCTTTATAAGCTAAACCATGAAATTTTGTATAATTACTGCTGTGTAAGTGATGTTCGTTTCAAACTTTCTTACTACTACCTCCATCCATACTTAGCCTTAGTTGACTTGGCACAGGGATTAAGAAGTAGTAAATAATAGGGCTAATTTACCAAATCATCCTTTGAAAATAATAAATACAGTGTCTTGAAAAATAAAATGGAGAGACAACTATAATTAATGATAAGGGCAAATTAGGAACTAAGTGTAAAATTATCTCTTGATTTCATAAAGTGGACAAATATTGTTGGACATGCCAAAGTAGTATAGAGGACAAGTAAAGATGGACAGAGGGAGTATTTATGATTGTGATTGGGTCTTAAACTTTAGGATGCTCCTTGCCACATTGCGTCTGCATCCTAGCATTCCATAGTTGTCCCTAATTTTCTAGAACTTTGTGCATTCTCCATCAGTTATAAGTGTGTATAGTTCATACTTTTGGAAGATGCGGATACTCTTCATAGTAAATTATATTCCTTGGTGAAAAGACTTATATGCATGACAAATTAATTTCAAACTATAGTAAATTAAATTTGATTGACTTTTGAACAAAAAAAAAATATATGGACTTAAACATATAAATGGCAAAACGTATATATTGCCGCTTAGCATTATACTCATTCTGTCTCATTTTAAATAGACATCTTATTAAAAGTATTTATTACATATTACTTAATCATCTATTGAGTTGAGCTAAAATTAATTTCAGTTGGATGCAAGAGAATTAACATTTTAAAATTTGAATTAAATGGTTTGCTTTTTTTACTATTAAAGTGATATTTTGTGGTAAATTTGAAGGTATGTCATAAAAATATATTGCAAGTGTTTTGATGTTTGGTCGTAGAAAAAGAGTTTGATTGTAGATTCAATGGTGGTGAAGAAATGAGTTTGATGGGGATTGATATGAGTTTTAATGGTGAAAATAGTGGATTTGGTGATTATGATGCATGGGTGTAGCGACAATGACGAAGTAGAAAGAATTAGACATGAATTTTTTATTTATTTATTTTTAAATTTAACAATTTCTTAACATGGCGTTGACATAAAGATGATGTGGAGGTGAGTGTAAAACACCTCCCTTCATGTGAGTGTTTGTATAGATTTTAGAATGTGTTTATTACACTTTAAAATAATTTAGGAAGTAATAGGACCCATGTATAGTCAAAGTATATTGCTGAAATTCGCCTATAGTTGAAAGAGGTACTTATATATACCTTTTCCCTAATTAAAAAGATACCAACTTAAATTTTAATGTTAACTAATTAATTATGAAAACATCCAATTGAAAAATGGACATGTGTCCATATTAATCCGATTTCGATACTTCATTTTTGTCTCTCACATGCCTCCAAGAGAGTAAAGTAAGAACTCTCTTTATGCCATTTAGCGTGAAGGATGCATATGTTACACTTTAAAATAATTCGGGAAGATATATAATAGGATCCATGTATAATAAAATATATCATGAAATTTTGCCTATAGTCGAGGAGGATACTTGTTATTTCTCCCTAATATAAATGAACAAATATAAAATATATATAGAGAGAAAAATAAAAATATTACAGTAATTCAACATTCAAATTACAGTACCAAATAACATATTTTTTTGTTACACATGATTCATGTGTTTGATAGTTTCTAAGTGACAACAATTAAAAATAGTGACTCAATGGACAATTATTTAAAGGACCACCTAAGAAATTAATCTATTTTATTAAACTCATCATGATATATATGCCATTTGCTAGCAAATAACATGTTTTTTTGTTTGTTACACATGGTTGAGTTTGATGATTCTACATGTGAAAATAGTGTGGAACAAAAAGGTTGTAAAAAATTAACCTAATTATACTCATAGTCATTTTTCAACTTGATTTATCAGTGTTTTAGCCCTTGACCCCTACATTGGTCAATAGTTCAACTGCAAGGGGTGTCTTAAAATAAATATAATTAGTAGAATATTCAGAAATAAAACAAATTAGGTAAAAGATAAAAGATAGTAGCAGGTGACCAAGTCAGTGCATTTTTCTTCTTTTAATGGCAAAGGAAACCACAATCGCTGTCTTTTGGTAAACTCCTGCTCCAATACAATAGCTTGTAAACCACATAGGAAAGGTAACGCGCACTAGGCAAGTCCGATGCGATGAGCTCAACCCAGAAGACAAACCTTTGCTTTCGCTGACAAGGAGTCTCAACCCTGAAGACAAACCGTTTACTTTCGCTGGCAAGGATTTTCAAACTTGGGACCTCCATTTTTCTAAATAAATTAAACCACAACAAACAACACAACTAGGAAACATGTTTGGAGATAGGTGCACCAAAAGTGAAATTAATAAAGTATAATATTATACACCTTAGTTGTCACGTTATAAATGAGAATTTAATTGTGTATATAAACAACAAACGTTAGGTTTGCATTTTATAAATTGAACTTGTAAGTTGAAAGTCCAATTGACACTAATAAATAATAATAATAATAATAATTATAATAATAATAATAATAATAATAATAATAATAATAATAATATATTCAATGTAATTTATAAATGAAATTTATAGAAAGTATATTAGTTCTTTTTATTCATATGTTATATAGGATTTTATGTTAGAACTATGTATATTTTATGTATATCATACATAATATACAAATATATATATATATATATATATATATATTGACTATTGTTTTCATTAAAGTAATTATATTTGGTAGATAGATATTGAGGAATAAATAAAATGTTTTGTTTGATACTCAATAAGACCAAAAGAAAAATTAGAGAAAAGAAAAAAGTAGCAATTATTGACCACAAGTCAATTTTCAAAAAGTAAATAAATTGGAACACAACAACAAGACAATTAGAAAATACGTTTGGAGATAGGTGCACGAAGAAAATATTTTATTTTGGAAAATATTTTTTTATAGAAAAATAAGTGAATTTTTTTTGTGCGCGTGAGTTGTATAAGTAAAAATTTTAAAGTATTTTTATATACAATCTAAATAAATATTATACGAGGTGTATGTGGGGGTAGGTGGGTGAAGGAATGGGGATTGACGGGCTACAAGAGATGTTCTGAAGAAGAGTCACTTGGAGGATACAATCAATGTGGAATATCACTTATTTTTCTTACTTTTATTAACCAAATCATTTTTTTCTTCTTTGAACAATTTATTTTTGCTCAAAAATATATTATCTAAAAATTTTGACTAATCAAATTGGAAAAAATCAAGAAATAGTCCTCACGGAACTCTCTACTTCTCAGTCCATCAAAATATGTCCTACTTTGATGATCCTTATCGATACAAGACATTTTTCAACTATAAGATTGACTTTTCACTATATTTTTAAACGTGTAGACAAATATATAAAGATATCAAATACGTATTTAAAAGTATTCTAACTAAAATTGCCATTGTCAATGTCAATTAATATATAGAATTGACTGGGCTAGCAAATTTGATGATATGCTCTTTGAATCTATATTTTATACAAAATATATAATGGCCTACATCATAGTGGAGCCAATGGGTGGGAAGAGATTCATGTGAATCTTTTCCGACAAAAAATTATATTATATATATATATAATAAATTTTCTTGATTCCTTCAAAAATCAAACAAACAGACATATCTTAGATGATCAGTTCATCAAAATAATTACTAGCTAAATACATCAAGTTACAACTACTCATGTTTATTTAAACTTCAAATAAATAAATAAATCCCCAATTATCACATTCTAAATGAGAATTTAATTGAGGAGATTTGAATATTATAATCATTGACCTAAGTACTATACCGACAATCATCAAGTGACAATAGATGTTTAAATTTTTTTTAAAAAAAATAATAGGAATGGAAAATCTATCTTTGAGAGACAATGGAGACTATTAGGAAACTTCCCTTTATTTATTCTTTCTTATCATGCGTGGTTATGTTTCCTACTATTGAGTTATGCCCGTGTTCTTTTGACGAGATAGCAAGAGTGATGACTGATTGAAGCTTATAATAGAGATATGTATCTATTAGGTAGCTAGTGAAGGGATGGGTCGATGGCCATAAGCGGGATGAAAAAGTAGAAAGTATTCTATGATTGCCATGATGAGATGAGGTATATAGAGAGAGAGAGTTAGTGTCAGAATGTGTTAGAGCGTGCCCCAAACTAGAAAGAAGTGTATGTTGATATGTTCTAGAATTCATACTATTGAGGGTGAAGTGTAGCTCTTAAAGAAGGGAAAAGAGTGCTTTTTATGTGATAGATCAAAATTAGG
>JAPFFP010000094.1:9186810-9200712 GCA_026153255.1 Solanum medicagineum | reverse complement strand
GAGTGGATAGTTGACACTAGAGCTACACATCACATCACTTTTAGTTTTGAGATACTAGACAAAAGTAAGAAAGTTTCTGATAGATCAGATAATAAAGTATACTTACCTAATAGTAAAGGAGCTATAGTTTCACATGTTGTAAACACATGTATATTTGGTGGTCAACCTATTTCAGATGTTCTTTTCTTACCTGACTTTAAGATTAATTTACTGTCAATTTCAAAACTCACCAAGGAATTGCAATATATGGTAGCCTTCTTCCCTAACTTCTGTATTTTCAGGATCTTTTCATCGGTCAGGTGAAGGGGATTGGTAAAGAAGAACATGGACTCTGTATACTAAAAAGGGGATCAAATCAAGCTTCCAAGCAGTTGATCAATAGTAATGAAAATCAAGTTCAACCAGGTGTAATTTCTAATTCCGAGTCTATAGAAGTGTGGAACAAGAGACTAGGTCATGCTCCTATAGATATAATAAAGAGACATGGCTCACTAAGGTTTCTAAGAAATAAGGATCATCCTCATTGCACAGTATGTCCACTAGCAAAATACACCAAGCTTCCCTTTCCTGTTGGTACTCATTTGTCTAAGTCAGCTTTTGAACTTATTGATTGTGATATATGGAGACCCTATAAAGTGCCTATTCATAATGGAAAGAGGTTTTTTGTTACTACTGTGGATGATTACAGAAGATATACTTGTTTGTTCTTAATTTCTTCTAAAGTTGACACTATAGTAGTTCTTAAAAAATTTCTTACATAAGTTAAGAATGTTTTTGCTACTAGTGTTAAGACTTTAAGAACAGATAATGGTTGGGTGCTCTTCGGCCATGAGTTTCAAAAACTGTTATGTGATCTTGGTGTTGATCATCAAAGCACATATGTGTATATACCACAATAAAATAATATTGTTGAAAGAAAACATAGGACTATCCTTGAAGTGGCGAGGTCTATCAGGTTCCAAGGTTCTGTACAGCTCAAGTTTAAGGGTGAGTGTGTGTCTATTGTTTTGTATATACTAAATAGACTTCCTTTGAAACGACCCATAAATATGCTTCTAAAATGCCCATAATCGTAATTTTCATATATCTCAAAATCTGTGCGTGATTTCAAAAATCCAACTTTATATTCTTGATCAGGCAGCAAAATTGAGTGGGATATGGGTATAACCCAAATTTTAAAAGACCAGTAGCGAAAAATAATTTTCGCTAATTTTTCATGGGACAGTGTCTATACACGCCCTGGCCGCGACGCGCCAAGGGCCGGACTAGTGTTCCTTGGTCCTTCGCGACTAGTCCGCGTCACGGACCAGACACGGGCCAGTGCACTTATTTTCCTTGTTTTCATTTTCGTCCAAGGGCATTGGGGTCATAACCAAATGCCCATTTAAACGTGAAATCTCTCATACTTAGCCATTTCTCAATTCTATATCACTCAAAACCCTCTCAAAAACCCCTCCAAGACTTAACCAAATATCTCATTCAAATTCAAGGGTTTCAAGCTTGATTTTGGATCTCAAGAAATCAAATTCATGCTTCAAGTCTCCTTCAGGTTTACATTAAGAAAACCCAAGTTTGAGGTATGGGAGTTTCATCCATTGGGTCCTTTCACCCATGGAGTCCAATCTTCCTATTTTATGAAAATTGCATGATTTCAAGTTGTATTACCTATGGGTATTTATTATTATGAAATATGAGCATGAAATATGTTGGGTTTTATCAAATATTGTTGGTTAAATATGAATATCTATTTTAAATTTATACTATGAATTTTAACATTTGTCCATTGAGACTATACATGATTCAAGTTATGAAATCTATGAGCTATTGTGAAGTTTTGATATGATTTTCATATTACCCATAATGGGATTTTACCATGATATTGGTGGGCTAATTTACATGACTTTAAGATGCATTGATTTCACTATTTCATGATCTATACTTTTGCATTTTGCATGATTTGAACATATATGCTCACCACGTGTTTGATAAAATGTCTTGACAAGAATTCTCAAGTTTTCTTATGACCTATTGTATGATTTTTTTACAAGTCTTGATTGTTGATGAGTTATTGAGTTCTTATGCTAAGGTTTATGCTCTTGTAAATTGTGAAGCCTACTAGAAGGGGTTATGAACTATGCTATATGTCTTACCCTCTAGTACAAGGCCAATTTCTACATGAAGGGGTTATGAACTATGTTGTATACCTTACACCCTGATGTACGATTCGATGTTATACAATATCTTATACTCATATAAGGGGTTATGAACTACGTGGTACATGTCACCCTCATATGCGATTCAATGTTATGTATTATCTCATGCTTACATGAAGGGGTTATGACCTATGTTACTTCTCTACCCTTATGTACTACCCATTACCTACTAAAAGGGGTTATGACCTATGCTATATCACTCACCCTCTAGTACAAGGTATTTGGATGTGCTAATCATATTACTTTATTGTGTTAAACAAGTTGTGCAAGTATGATTATTCTCAAGCACGTTTCATCCTACGCATTGATTACGTATGGCATATTGAGCTTATGTTCATTGATTATGATTAAGCATCTTGTTATTATGGCTTATGACTCTTGTTGCATTGCATCCCACATACTTAGTACATTTAGATGTACTAATACATACTTTATACCCACATGATATTACCATGTAGGGATTGGCGCTCCCGTTGAGCATCCTCCCCATGGCTAGTTTGGTTCTTTTGAAGAAAGCTAGTTGGTGAGTCCTCAATTTCAAGGGTGATATCTATTCTCATTCATGCTTTGTAGAGACTTATTCTTATGTTGAATACTTATTAAATGAGAGTGAGCTCGGGAAGTGTCCTGACCCCTGCCCTATTCTATGTAGAGGTGTCGTTGGATATTATGTCATGGTTTGTCTATGATTTTGAAGGTTGTCTCTTCTTATGATATAATTATTATGAATAGTTTTCCTTAGTCTATTTTTTCCTTTTCATTTATTTGACTCTTGTGTTTTTTTAATTTGTTTCCGCAACTAAGGTTGTGTACACGATATGCTAAGAGGCTTGTTTGGGTTGTCTTCGGACTTCCCATTCTCCGTGCCATGTCTAGGCCCTAGGCTTGGGTCGTGAAATCCTTCTGGAGTACTTGACTTCAAATCACCATATGAAAAACTATACTCTCATCCTCCTTCTCTGTCCCATCTGAAAGTGTTTGGTTGTTTGAGCTATGTAGTTTATCCCAGAGTGTTGGATAAGATCACCTCTAGAGCAATCCCTATTGTGTTTATAGGGTATTCCTCTACAGAAAAAGGCTATCTATTGTATGACATCCATGTAGTATTCCATGAACATTCAAGCACCTGCAGGCTTCCTCTAATCCTATGTTTCTTGTCCATGATCCTGCGCATTCTAACTTTGAGAGTCCTTCTCCTTCTTCTATCTCACCTTCCACTCCTATGACTTCAATTCAGTCTCCTACTCCTTCACTTTTAGCCTATCCAAAGGCTCCAACTATATTAGACACACCTCTTCCTATGGTGCAGTATCCTACTGCTGATCTACCTAAAAGATCAAGCAGGACCAAGAGACCTCATCTATGGTAACAAGACTTTGTCACTCAGTCTAAAGGCACTACATGTGCCTACCCTATGACTAACCAACTCAGTTACTCTGTCTTCTTCTTATAGACAAACCTTGTAGGCATATTTAGTTTTGACTGAACCATTATCATTCACAAAAGTTGTTGATCCTACTTAGGTTAAGGCTATGCAGTTGAAAATTGCTGGTCTAGAAAGTAATAACACTTAGACTATAGTTGATTTGCCTCCTAGAAAGTAGACTATTGGGTGTAAGTGGGTGTACAAAATCAAGTTTTTGGCATCATGTAAAGTAGAAAAATTGTTAAGATCAGGCTTGTAGCTAAAGGTTTTAACCAGAAGGAAGCTCTTGATTATAGTGAAACCTTCAGTCCAATGGTTAAGATGGTCACAGTTAGATCCATTATTGCTCTTGTTGCACTAGAGGTTGGCACATCTACCAAATAAATGTCCACAATGCCTTCCTGAACGGTGACTTATTGGAGGAGGCATACATGGATATTCCTAAAGGGTTTGCCCGACAAGGGGAGAGCCAAAAGGTCTGCAAACTAAACAAGTCACTGTATGGTCTTAAACAAGCACCAAGACAGTGGAATCTAAAACTGACAGAAGCCTTAGTACATATGGGATTCAACAGAGTCACCATGACTACTCATTATTTACAAAGAGAGTTAGTACCGACACAATTATGGTACTGATATATGTAGATGACCTACTGGCCACTAGTAGTAATCATCAACTAATATGCAACATAAGACTAGAGATCCAAACAAGATTCAAAATGAAGGATTTAGGGGAATTAAAATTCTTTCAGGGAATTGAATTCTCTGGATCCAACAAAGGGATACTAATGTCCCAAAGGAAGTATGCTCTGGAACTTATATCTGAATAAAACCTAGGGGCAGCCAAACTTGCCTGGACACCACTAGAGATGAACAAAAAACTTACATTTATTCAATATAATCAACATGTTAGCAATGGGGATGTTGAAAAGGACAAACCAGATCTTGCCATGACTAGACCAGATCTTTCATTCTCTGTACACACATTGAGCTAGTTCATACATAGTCTTAAGCAATCACACATGGATGCAGCTTTAAAGATAGTCAGATAGATTAAAGAGGCACCTGGTTTAGGCCTATTAATGCCAGCAAAAGAAACCACTGACCTTATAGCCTATTGTGACTCAGACCGGAGAAGATGCTTAGAAACCAAAAGATCATATACGAGTTACTTGGTTAAGCTTGGAGATGCTTTATTTTTATGGAAGTCAAAGAAACAGCAAATAGTATCGAGGAGTTCAGCAGAGGCAAAAATGAGAATTATGGCTACATGTGCAGCTGAAGTTACTCGGATGATAGGATTGTTCAAAGAGCTGGGAATCAATGTAAATCTCTCAATTAACATGATATGTGACAGTAAGGTAGCTATCCAAATTGCTGCTAATCCCTTTTTTCATGAAAAAACAGAGCACATAAACATTAACTGTCACTTTGTTAGGAAAAAGATATGTCAACGAATTTTGAAGACTAATCATACAAACACAAATGAGCAGCTGGCTAATCTGTTAACTAAAAGTCCTGGAAAGGTGCAGCACAATTCCTTACTAAGCAAACTTGGAATGGAAGATGTTTTCCAACCATAAGCTTGAGGGAGAGTGTTGACCACTGTATCTAGTTAACAAGCTATATGGTGTGGTTAATGAGCTAACATTGATGAGTTAGTTATAGTCTGCTTGCTGGCATTGACAGGTTGTTTCAAGTTAGTTACTGAACATGTATATAATGAGCTGAGATGATGTAAAGAAGTGTCTTCTTCAATGTAACAGTAAATTTGCTCACTTCTTTCTCTCCTCTATTTTCTATTTTAGTTCTGTGATCCAGATCTCAAACAATCTTCGTTAATGGAGTTATCAATTGAAACATTATGTTCTTCTTCACTTAAAATAATATTCGTCCTTGAACATATTCAAAAGCTTTTTGAAGTGCCAAAAAATAAACACTCCCTCGGCGTATCTAACATTACTCTTAAAGTAAATTATTTTTTCTAAAACCATTAGAATACCTCACAAAGTATGATACCCATCCTCGTAAATTATAAATCACCACCGAAAGTTATGGACGATGGACTAGAATAAGAAAAATCGATAAAATTCACAAAATGACTAGAGGAATAGTTAGACAAATTTTAGACTCTAAAGCCAAAAATTCAGTTTTAGCAGCTAGAAAAGGACAACGCAACATGGAATAAAATAAATCCAGCGGAAGTTTGAATAAGAAAGTAGACGGAAGCAGGAAGCATTTACACTGGATCCCTAAATTTCATTTGACATTTACATATTATGGAATATAAATTTAGCCAAAGGATTTACTCCCTCCGTCCCATTTTATGTGATACCTTTTAACTTGACACGGTGTTTAAGGGAAAAAAAGACTTGAAATTTGTGATCTATTAGATATTTGTATCATTTCATTAAAAGTCAAAAAAATTTCAAGTTAAATTATTTTCACCGTCAAAGAAGAGCTCCATCGAATGTTTATTTCTGTCCTAGTTGATCATGATCCGACAATAGAAGTATATTGATTTTTTCCCAATAACCGAATACTTACGTTTGTACATACTGCATATTTGATTCCATTCATAAATCAATTTTCTTTCCTCCGAGGAAAGAGGGTATATATTGAAGCCTGCAGCCTAGAATGTCCTCCAAGTGGCAGCAATTTAAGACTTTTGCTTTTCTCTTCAACCACCCATCTAACTGTTGCCTGCAGAAGAGTACAAGTAGAGAAAGTCAAGAGAGTTGATGAGTTTTTCCCCTTTGCAGAATTTCTACAACAAACAACTTAAATATTGCCAAGTCATGAAACAGCAACGCATCCAACAATGAATGAATTCATGGTCTCCTCAGTATATCCCCCAAGTCCAACTTGTAATTTGCTAGAAGCACTTATTCACATCTCTAACGAAGTATTCTCAATGGAAAAGCTTGCATTTGTACAGATGAAAAACATTTCAACAATGGTAAGAAGGATCAAGATTCTTTCTTCATTGTTTGAAGAAATTCATGAAACATCACAACTTACACCATCCTCCATCCTCTCCTTGGCTGAACTTTCCTGTGTCATACGAAAGGTAAAGCTCCTCATAGAAAGTTGCAAAGAAGAAAGCTCTTGCTGGAACCTCATGCAAACAGAATTTATTTCCAACCAATTTCATGCACTCATCAAGGAGATGGACAACGCACTTGACATTTTACCTCTGAGGTTGCTTAATGTGAGTGTTGACACCAAGGAGCAAGTGGAGCTACTTCACAAGCAGGCCAAAAGGGCTAATTTGTTCATTGATCCCCAAGACCTTGAGAAAAGGGAAGAGATTCTCCACTTGATGGCTGACAGGAAAAGCAAGAACAAAGGCCTCATTGACTTTGAGAGAGTGAAACAGTGTTTCAATAGCATTGGTTTGAGCAGCTCATTGGACTATGACGAAGAGATCTCAAAATTAGAGATAGAAGCTGAGAAACAGGCAGGCACAGGTGGTCTTCTCGCCGTCTCAAATATCAACAGCCTAATATCCTTCATCTCCCTGTCAAAAACTGCAATTTTGGATGAAGAACACCTTACGCAGTCAGCATTGATAAATGTTCTTCCTGATCAATCCTCCTCGAGTTATTCACTGGTTTCCGACATCCCTGATGAATTGCGCTGCCCAATTTCACTTGACTTGATGAGGGATCCAGTCATATTAGCATCCGGGCATACTTACGATAGAAATTCAATAGCTCAGTGGATAAATTCAGGGCACCACACATGTCCAAAAAGTGGGCAGCGGCTCATACATATGGCCCTAATTCCCAACTACGCACTGAAAAGTCTAATACAGCAATGGTGCCAAGAGAACAACATCCCAATAACAGAACCTACATTAACCCCTTCAGATTCTGAGTGTAGCAGTAGTAAGACTAAGAAATATGACAAGGCGATTGACTACATTTCTGCTACTAAAGCTTCCACAGATGCTGTCAAAACGATAGCAGAGTTTTTAGTTGGGAAACTGGCAACAGGGTCTCCAGATATACAGAGACAGGCAGCATATGAGCTAAGATTGCTCGCGAAATCTGGCATGGACAATCGCAGGATCATAGCCGAGTCTGGAGCTATTCCATTTCTGATTACTCTGTTAGGTTCCCATGATCCAAGAATCCAGGAGAATGCAGTCACAGCCTTACTCAACCTCTCAATACATGAGAATAACAAAATCCTGATTATGTCTGCTGGTGCTATCGACGGCCTAATAGAAGTTCTACAATCTGGGAAAACAATGGAAGCGAGAGGAAATGCAGCAGCAGCAATCTTCAGCTTGTCTGTAATAGACGAATACAAGGTAATCATTGGGGCACGTACCAAAGCCATTCCAGCTTTGGTTGGACTTGTAGAAGATGGAACTATAGCAGGGAAAAGGGATGCTGCTATAGCACTCTTAAATCTTGCAGTCTATGATGCTAATAAGCAAAGTATAGTGCTTGCTGGAGCTGTTCCCCTATTCATTGATCTTCTCATGGACGACAAGGCTGGTATAACTGATGATTCCTTGGCGGTTCTTGCCCTCGTCTTGGGCTGCAACGAAGGGCTACAATCATTGAGAAAGAGTAGGATCTTGGTGCCTCTTCTTGTTGATCTATTGAGATTTGGATCTTCAAAAGGGAAGGAACATTCGATGACACTTCTGCTAGGACTCTGCAAGAATAGTGGAGAGGAGATAGTGGGAAGATTACTGATGAATCCAACAAGTATTCCTTCTCTCCAGAGCTTGGCTGCTGATGGCTCTCTGAGAGCTCGAAGAAAGGCTAATGCTCTCCTAAGATTACTTGATAGATGTTGCTCTCAATCTCAGTAAGCCTGACAATTAGAAAAACGTTAACAAGAATGCAAATGGATGGAAATACTTTTCAATTGTGTTTATTGTTATTCAATCTTTATCCCATTCACCTTAAACCTGATAACATCCAATCAAGTTGTAAAACCATTCTTCATTAAAGAAACACCGAAATGCAAATTATTATGAGTCAGCATAATTAGTACAAGGTTAGTATCATATGTTGTTTATTGTATTTTGATCATCACACTATTCTACTACCCTTATTGTTCTTTCTCGTAAACTTTATACTATTCTTCTTCTTAACTGCTATGTTTTTTGTGTTGATTTCTCCTTTTACTTGAATTTGGTGCACTTGAGTTGAGAAGCATTCAAAAAAAGCTTTCGGTCAAATGAAACTCCTTAGGAGACAACTGGAATCTTGTGCACTTGCAAACATTGAACATGATGCATCTTAATCAGTTTTTCCATTGACTGGTTTTATAACTCTGAAGTTTCTTATGTTTTAATTCTGGTTTGAAATATTCCTAGTGTTTTAAAATAGTCCTTTATTTTAGTCTTAAGGAAGCATGACATTGTGTTATACTGAAAAACAGATCTAAATTTAGACAAATTAATAACTTGGATTTATGATAATTTGTAAAATACATATGCTTGTGACAAGTAGGATAAATCACAAAAAATATATGAATTTTGCTTACTTCGGGTCGGCTGGCAGTGAGATAAAGTAGCGACCTAATCATGCTCCGATACATCTTTTCATCAACACTTTATCATCTTTGTTAGCTTCAAGGTAGGTCGAAGGACTCATAGGAGTGCCATATGCTTTTCCTTGATTCAAGGCGAATCGTTTGATCAGGTCCCTAGCATACTTGCTTTGACAGATGAAGATACCCTGATCGGTTTGTTTGGTTTGAAGTCCAACGAAGAAGGTGAGCTCACCCTTGAGCTCATTTCAAATTCTCCTTTCATAGGATTAGAAAAATTCTTGCACAAAGAGATGTTAGTACTTCTAAAAAATAATATCATCCACATAAGTTTGAACGATAAGAAGATTTGAATTTAATTTTTGAACAAATAAGGTAGTATCAACATTTTCTCTTTTAAAATCATTTTTGAGGAGAAAGTTGCTAAGATGTTCATACCAGGCTTTCAGAGCTTACTTCAGCCATAGAGAGCTTTTGATAGTTGAAAAACATGACTAGGTAAGGAAGGATTTTCAAAATCGGGGTGTTGTTTAACAAAAACCTTTTCTTTGATGAACCATTTAAGAAAGCACTCTTAACATCCATTTGAAAAGTTTAAAGCGATGGAAGGAGGCATAAGCAAGTAGGATGTTTTAAGAAAGCACTCTTAACATCCATTTGAAAAGTTTAAAGCGATGGAAGGAGGCATAAGCAAGTAGGATGTGAATAGATTCTAACCTTACTACCAAAGCAAAAGTTTCATCTAATTTGTATCTTCCTGTTGGGAGTAGCCCTGAGCTACTGGTCTAGCTTTGTTTATGACAACTTTCCCGTCTTCATCCAATTTGTTCCGGAACATTCATTTAGTACTGATGACAAAGCAATTGTTAGGTCTTTCTACCAAAGTCTAGACTTGATTTCAATCAAATTATTCTACCTCTTATTTCATGGTGCTTACCCAGAGTTCATCTTTTAGTGCTTCATTGGTTTTCTTAGCTTCCAATTGAGAGACCAGTGCAACTGAAGCTTGTTTCTCAGGGATTCCCTGATTTGCATCCTACCGAGGAATTTTCGATGATGAAATCATTTGGGTATCTTATGTTGTGTCTCCATTCTCTGGGAACCACAATATTTTTAGATAGAGTAGTCGACTTTTCAAGGCTTGGAGTCGACTCCTCTGTTTAGGTGGTGTTAGATGAAGAAGTAGTAGTAGTACTCTGAATCGGAGGTTCATCATTTGGAAATGCTTGGGTTAGAGTCATCTAAAACAACATGTACAGATTCTTCAACACTAAGATTGTATTTATTAAAGACCCTGAAAGCTCGACTAGAAGGAGTGTAGCCCAGAAAGATACCTTCATCGCTTCTTGGATCAAATTTACCGAGATTGTTCTTATGAGTGGTTTGGACATAATACTTACATCCGAAGGGGTGAAAGTAGATAATGTTAGGTTTCTTTCCCTTCCAGAGTTTATAAGGAGTTTTCTTTAATATTGGTCTGATCATACATCTATTTAGCATATAGCATACAGTGCTGACTGCTTCAACCCAAAAATGATTTGGAAGGCCTTGATCAAGTAGCATGGTTTGCATGATGTCCTAGAGAGATCGATTTTTTCATTCTATAACTTATTTTGTTGTGGAGCTCTGGGCGAGAAGAAGTTTTGAGATATTTCATTGCTTTTGCAGAACTCTTCAAAGAGTTTATTTTCAAATTCTCCTTCATGGTCATTGTGAATGTTGGTAATGAAGTAACCTACTTCTCTTTGAATCTTTTTACAGAAAGCTTCAAAATTTTTAAAAGCATCATGCTTATGAGATAAAAAGATAACCCAAATAAAAGGAGAATAATCATTAACAATAACTAAAGCATAACGTTTACCACCAATACTTGTCATTTTAGTGCGCTCAAACAATTCCATGTGTAGCAACTGGAGTGACTTTGATATCCTGACAGAGTTAGTAGCTTTGAAGGATGATCTGGTTTGTCTTCCAAACCATCAGGCATCACATAGATGGTCCTTTTTGAACTTTAACTTGAGAAGTCCAATGACTAGATCTAGTCTAGAGAGCTTTTTAATAGCGTGCATGTTGGTATGGCTAAGTTTCCTGTGCCATACCCATGGATCATTTGAGATCGCAATCAAACATGTAAGAGTGGGTACGTCCACATTGTTTATCACATAGATATTTTCAACTTGATCTCCGATGATGGTGATGTTTCTGGACTGATTTCTGATGGTGCATTTAACAGAATTGAAGTGCATATCGAAGCCACAATCACATAGTTGACTGATGTTCAGAAGATTGTGCTTTAGTCCTTCAACTAGATAAATTCCTATAAGATCCCGTGAGGGACTTATTGTGATTGTGCCCACACCAGTAACTTCTCTTTTTGCTTTATCACCCAATCTTACATAGCCTCCATCAAATTTCTTGACACTCTTGAAATTTTCCTTCTTTCCGGTCATATGTCTTGAGCACCCTCTGTCTATTACCCACATTCCTTTCTTGTAAGATTGCCTTGGGGGTGCCTGTATCAAGAAGCAATTAATTTGTTTGAGGTACCCAAGTTTCATTGGGTCCTTGGTTGTTAGTAGATGAGACTTTTGGTCTCCAAATCTAGCTTTCAAATTTGAAGGTTTTGCAATTAAAGGATTTGTGACCAATTTTTCCACAAGTAAAGCAGGTTGTATTACAAAACACTTTATTTTAAGATTCAAAAAAAATTTGATGAAACAGTTCTAAAGGAGGTGTTTGAGCGAAAGGAGCTGTGACTTGATGGTTTTCAGATGCTATTGATTTGCATCTTAACATCATTAAGTTCTTCTTGAAGTAAGTCGACTTTGATTTGACTCACTTCCACAAGAATCTCCAATTCTTCTTTTCATTAGAGATTTTATTATATTCATCAATAACTTTCTGGAGTTCATCAGTGATCATGTAAATAGTATTTTAAAGATCATAACAATTTGGGAAATTAGGATAACAACTCAAAATCCCTATGAAGCAGATGTTTGTGGCTTCTACTGGTTCCTCCTCAGAGCATTCTTTATCACTCCATGCACCTAGGGATTTTGAGTTGCTATCTCTGCGTGAGTTTTTGTCTTTTCAATTCAGGGCAGTTTTGCTAGATATGTCTAGGCCTTCGGCAGTAGTAGCATCGGTCGTCACTTAGCTCATTTGTTCTCAGGTCTTATTATGGCCTTTGTCTTCATTGCCTGAGCATCTGTCTGACTCCATATGTAATAAGTGTCATTCCATTATTATTGGATTCGTCTAGTTATTCTTCTTCAGTGAAGGTTTCTACATTAAAAGCAACCTACTTTTTCTTTTCATCTTTGTGATATCTGTTTATATGGTTTTCCTCGTATACCATGAGGTTTCCGTGAAGTTCATCACACGTCAATTTTGCAAATCAAAATCCTCTAGAATTTCAGCCTTAGTTTCCCATGATTTAGAAAGGCTTTGAATCAGTTTCCTAACTTGCAAAGTGTTTAATAGACCATTCCCAAAGATTTCAGTTCGCTGACTATCTTGCTGAACCTTGAGAACATGGTTTCAACATCCTCATCATCAGTCATCTTGAATAGTTCATATTCATTGACCAGGGTATTTACTCAAGCTTCTTTGACCTTGCTTGTTCCTTCATAGGTGACTTCAAGCTAGTCTCACATTTCTTTTGCTATCTCGCATGTAGAGATTTTTATCATATTCAAATCCTCTAACAGCACAGTAAAGGAGACTAATAACTCTGTCATTAGTTTTTGGAACTTCCTGCTGGTCATCTTTGGTGACCTCGAATGATTCTAGATCAACACGTTTTTCTATAGAAGTGACAGGAATTGGCTTAGGACCTTTTTTGATAACTAGCCAAGCTTGAAAGTCCGTAGATTGGACAAAGATTCTGAATCTTTCCTTCCAGTGGGAGTAGTGTTAGCCATTGAAGTAGGGAGGATGATTTGATGAGTGACCATCTTGAAGAATAGCACTAGGAATTTTATAATTTCCCATTTGATCTTTGCTCACAAGCTGTTAGGCTCTTTAAGGTGAGACTTCACTCTGATACCAATTGATAGTCAAGAGGGAGGGAGTGAATTAAAATAACGTAATTGACTAACTTTGAGTTATAGTCGACTGACTATGAAATGTAATAAGCAGAGACAGAATAATAAAAATTAACAAGCAATTTTATACTAGTTCAGAACACAATTGTGGTGCCTACTTCCAGTCCCCTTGGGTCTGTAAGAGTTCCTTTAAAGCTCAAGTAAATGAAGGGCTACCATTTGAGTTTTTCACTAAGTATGATACGTAGATCAAATCCTCAACTTCTCTCAAGAAAGCCTAGTCAAGAAAGTCTAACTTTTCCTCTCTTTCTTTACAACTGCTCACACATGAAGAGTAAAATTTTGTATAGAGTAGACGAGTAGAGTTTTAACCTAGATCTTTTTTCTCTCAAGTATAACGTTTTTTGGTCTAAGAGAGAGCTAATATATGAGGCTTTCAAAAACTAGTCGTTGGTGATTCTTTGACCCAAGGGACTTCTTCCAATCAAGGATATTGAGGATTCCTTGATTGGGAATGTATCAAACTTGATTGGATGCCTTTTCTTCCTTTAGGAATGACTTTCCTTCCTTTGCAACCCTCCACTTGATTTGATATCTTTCCTTCTATGCCGGGATGTGATGTGTGCTGATTGGAGATTTGGTCCCATGAAATCAGCCTTGTTATCTTATCTTCCTTTTTAGTAGCAGCTCCAAGGATTATA
>JAPFFP010000094.1:9150083-9166590 GCA_026153255.1 Solanum medicagineum | reverse complement strand
AAAGGTTCAAATCAAGATTGATTGCTGAATCTTGAATCCTTCTTTTATTTGAGCATGTGTTTATTGCAACTTGTTCTCTCATCCACCATTTTTCCCTATTCTCTTTAGCCCGCATCATTTCTTGCTCTGATCTCCTGTTGACTATCTCATCTTTATCTCTATTTCTATCTATGGGTAATGTGACTAAGAGATTTTGTTTTGCAGGGCTTGTTCCACTTTGAGTTGGCCAAAGTCTTTGATTCTGGTTTTTCTCAATATCAAGGCTTTTATTCCATGAAAATAATTGTCCGTGGCGCCTTATGCTGGAGCCAACACCCATATTTATGTTATAAGGGTTGTAAAGAGGATTAACTTGACGATTCCATAAAGCATTTTCGTACCTGGAATATAATACATATGAAAAAAGTAAATGAAATTCAAGTTTCCAGATTAATTTGTTTAGCAATTATTTAAATTTACCTCAAGCTCGAACTGGAAGTTTGGTTAAACCCTTGTAGCCTAGGAAGTTGGGTAAGATTGAAAATATGATGCTCTCCGTGCTCAAGTAGAAATCTTCCGTCCATAGAAACCGCTGCACATACAGATTTTTAATCAGACAATTATTTTAGAAACCCTAATTTTGGCACCACGTAACTAATTAATCAGGAAACGAAATAAGAATTATTTTTTTAAAAAAAAAAAAAACTGAAAAACTTACTTTGATTTGGATCGTCAGTTTTTTTGCTTCTGTACATCTAAAATGGTTTCCATACAGAGAAACAGATGAGTTTGCTAACCAAAATTAAGCTCTAATTGCAACTGAGTAAATTTCATAAAATATATATACCTGAAGATGGCTCTTGACATGCGCTATGCTGAGGCCTTTAATGTTCATTAATTGAAGAACCAATTTTGGTGTAGCTCCTAAAAATAAAACAAAATTATTAGAACCTCGAAAATTACACTTTAATCAATTTTTGCAAAAGATGTATTGGAGTAAACAAATATGTGATCAATGAGTATACATACAATTCTTTTATCTAATGTAGAATCAGTTCAACAATTCTTCTATCTTACAAATAAAAAGTTGAGATAATAAAGATGTTTGAATATAATCTCAACTCTTGTATACTTACTATCTTGGCCTCCTAATCTTTCAACAGCTTGAACAAAGCGAAGATGGAGCTCAGGCGTCCACCGTAGCCGCGGAGTTTTGGAACGTATATATTGTCGTACACTTCCTGAATTGGTCTTTTTCCCGTTCTCTTCTACGGTACTGTTACTAGAGCTGGATCTTGTTCTACCTTGAGCTTTGCTATTTTCTTCTGTCTCGAGATCATCTTCCTCCTCGTCCTCTTCTTCTTCTTCTTCGAATTCAATTTGGTTTGGGGGGCTCGTCTTTGAGTCCTCTGTACTGCTTTCTCTTTTCATCCTGCCCTTTCCCCCCAAGAAAACCTAATAGTGGCTCTTCAAAAGATGTTGAAAACCATAAGAAAGATCTTCTTGAAGAATTTCTCTTTGGGGATTGTTTTCGTAAGAAGAATTTCTACTTGAAGAAAAAGAAAGAAAAAGTTGCTAGAATTAGGAATGAAATTTCTTCAAGAGCCCTATAAAGAACAATCCTCTCTCCCATTTGTGGACATTTTTTAATCATGCGTGATTTGCATGGATGATGTCGTAAAGTATATGTACATGTGTGGTGATAAATACTTGCATTTTTACGTGGACTCTAATGTTTATGTGTATGTATCATTTATGTTTATGTATATGTGTACAAATACAGAATCCAAGTTGCATGTGTATCCACAACTCAACGACATGTTTTTCATCAGATTTATTATATATATTTATGATCTAATTGTTGCCGAAAAATTTAAATTAAAGAAACACATATGTTTTGCTGCATATTAAATATTCATATTTGACTCAGAGTTGTACTAGTGATAAGGTTTATTAATCATCACTCTATATAATTGTTCCTTTTCATATGGCATTTGCAGTCCACGATATTTAAAATGTCAATTATTATTAGTAGTGAGAAAATTTTGGGAAGAGTGAAAGTACTAGCTGGAAAGAGTTGTAGTAGATGATTTTGTATAAAAACGTGTTAGAAAAGTATTTAGATGAATATAGAGAGCTAAGCTCAGGTTGAGTCTAATGTTCACTTATATTATTTCGAGGTAGGTTTCAAAGCATAATTTAATATAAAGTAGGAAATGCAAAATGATATTGGGATTTATAAGTCTTAAAAGTTACTCCCTCTTTGATCTATATCAAGTGAAGTGTTGGGATATACTCCATTCATTTAAAAAGAAATGATCTAGTTTCACATGGCATGAAATTTAAGAAGGTAAAAAAAATCTTTTTAATCTTGTGGCCGATCCTAAATTAAAGTTGTGTCAAATATACCAAAATACTCTTTAAACTTGTAGCCTTAAATATGCTATGTGGAAATTGAAATTAAAGTGTTGCCACAAAAAAAAGGTCATTCTTTTTTTAAATGAACTAAAAAGGAAATTGGGTCATTTTTTTTTAAATCGAAGGGACTAATTCACCTTTTTTGACAAAAAAATTTAAGAATAAAAATTAAAGACTATTTACGAGCATTTACCTTTTGATGATGCGCAAACTAGCTTTTTTCTAAGAAAGTGTAAAGTAGTTAGGAATCTTATTCCAAGTCTTTCGAACTTATTCAAAAGCCCCGACAAGTCTTCTGAACTTTGAAAAATTCACTTATTCAAAACTATAAAAAAAAATATGAACAATTCCCTTAATATGAATAGGGAGAGTAATTAACTTAGAGTCCTGAATAAATATTTTTTTTGCTTTTCATTTATTTTGCTTCTTGTAGTTATTGGTCTATACATTGTAGCCTTGTTAGTTTTGACGCCCATGATTCACAATAGACCCTTTGAAGCTAGTTAAAAATCATAAGCCTATACCTCTGTTCTCTTTGTGTGGCAGTGTTTTTTTTTTTAACAAAGAAGGTTAGCTTTCTATTTTAAGAAAGTAATTTAACCTTAAAAACTTTTAATATAGATATTTATATTTTTAATCCTAAACCAGCATTTACAGATATTGTTTTGTGTCGAATAAAACACTAGCACATAAATTGATGACTGAAGAAAGAAAATCCGAGTGGATGGTGATCATATTTTTTATGTATAGTTGCTAGGTGCAGACAAATTCTATAGATTAAAATAATGAATAAACAATTAAATTATTTTTAATGGAGATCTTTGGCGGCCGGGCATCTAGCTAACTTATGTCTTTTCTATCATATATGTTATGTTCAGTCAGACTCTGTCTTAACTATTTTGACAAGTAAATAAAAGACAGAAATTGGAGCACATCTTTCATTTATCTTAGACAAGAGCATCTTTCAATTATATCTCTGAAATTGTAAGATTGAGAATCGCAAACGCACATGCTGAATATGCTTTTATAAGCTTACTCTTGCATGTTATACCTCATCTCCATCGATTATATATGCGTGGTTTCTAATACTCCCTCCGTCCATCTTTATTTGTTTCCATTGACTTAACACACGAATTAGGGTAATCCTACCAAATTACCCTTTGAATATAATAAATATAGTGTATTGAAAAATGTAATAGAAAAGTCTAAGGGTAAATTAGGAACTAAGTATAAAATTATCTCTTCATAGACAAGTCTTATTAGACATCCCAAAATAGTATAGGGGTCAAATAAAGACGGATGGAGGGACAAATTCTACCTGTGATTATATATATATTGAGAGCATTGGAAAATCAAATGAATCAGAAATCAATGTTTGACGACAGAATTAACACTATAAAATCTGTTTTATTCTAGTACATTAGTCCTCTCATCCTTTTCCAAATTCTAGTACATGTTGTGTGGTCGTAATGAGGTAGGCAATGGCGGAAACACCCTTTTTTGAGGAGCGTTATTTTTGTGCTTATAAAAAGTAATATGTATATGTGTCAATACCTTTTGAATTTTGAGATTTAAATAAATCTTTTTTAACCTTAATTATTGTTAAACATCTTTCAAATATTTTGAATTTTCAATTATTGTAGCTTAAAACACTTTCATGTAATTTTTTTATTTCAAAAAATTTAAAAATTTCATGGCGAATTCACTACCAAAAGTTAGAATATTTTAACTCTGGAAATTGAAAGTACGCCACATAGGAAGCAGACTAAAATCGAATTCTCAATAGGGAGTAAATGCGTTAAATAAAAGGGTTTGCCAAAAAGTTATGCTATCATGAGACCACAAACGTAGTTTCCAAAAGGTTTCAAGACAACCATGCAGTATGGAGTATTAATTATCATCACAAGTTTGAACTAAATTTTTTTTCTTTCTTTAATTTTCTTGTGAAATGAGAAAGGCAATACATTCTTTGTTCGTGCGGATTTACAGATTGAAAGAGCAGCTATAATATTTATAAAGCTTTCTACTTTTGCCATATGAATTACACGAGCTTCTTGACATCTTAACCACAGCAAAACAAACCTTAAAGCTATTTGCTCTTGTGATCAATAAAAGTGTATTTATATTATTCCATTTAAACAAATACCAGAAGAAGTGAAGGTAGAGGGCAGGGGTATGGAGCTTAGGAATATGATCACTTGTCTAATTTGTTTTTTCTACCTCTATTAGAATAATTATTTTCTTATTTTTCTAAAAATATTAATCAACTAAACATAAAAATATTTTTCTCGTTACCAAACAAAGAGGCTTGCAAAAGTTGAAGGGAAAAAGTAGGTCCATTTGCTTGTGAATATTATTAAAATACAGTTTGGTCTGCAAGATTCACTTCCAAGCACCCAACCTGTAACCTGTAAGTCAACTCCCAACAGTACCTATGTTTTCTTCCGTTAATCTAATTAAAAAACTAGCCTCCTTTTCTATCATATATCTGAAATTCGTGAAGCCATTAATGCGGATCTATAATCCTTAGAGAATGAGGAGGCATGTCTGTCTTTTTCTCAACTCCAACAATTTATAACCTACTCATCAAATCCCCCATCATCACACATAAATACAATGCATACATGCCACATGGCTTGCATAAGCCTCGTTCGGACATATTCTTATTTTTATTAATCCATCTACTCTTAATAAATTAATTGTCATATTTTTCTTTTTATGAGTCAAATAATATGATCTTGACATGAAAAAATTACAACTTTTCTTATAATTTTTAAATGTTTCAATTTTTATTTTAATAATACAAAATATATAATATAATTAAGCTTTAAAAATTAGTGAAATTAAATTATAACGTAACAACTAAAACAGAATTGAGGAAAGTAACTCTTCAGGGAGTAATTTCTTGGATATGTAAAACTCTCTTCACTTATAAAAAAGATCATTAATGCTTTCTTAATTATATAAACCATCACTTATGCTGAAACAAAATGATAACAATAAAAACACCACTTATTCCTTAATCCTTAGTGTAACATCCAGCCTTAAAACATATACAAGAGTATATTTATTAAAAATAATAATATGCTGTGGGCGAAGGAAGGTTGTTGAAATCGGAGGGTGACTGAATACCTAAAAATGCTTCTAAAATAACAAGGAATTAAATTCATCTACCCTATAACATATGCATGAGTGAATGAGAATAAAAATGGAGGAATCAATAATTGTTTCTGTGCCAAAGGTATTCTTCGTCTCTTTGTCAAGCATTTTCTGTGTCCCACGTGAGTGACATCTCAACAGCCATGTTCCATCTCCTTGTTCTTCTTTGATGTGATCCTAAAACTAATGTATATTTAATTTATATAATTCTCAAGTGACAATGAATTCATTATATATCGGGTGAAATATTTTATAAAATTAGTTGAGTACCGCCCTAACTCTTATGCAAAATTCGTTCAAATATATCTTCCTAGCTATTCTTTTCATCTTTTAAATTTGAGACAGATTTTATTAATAATTTATATGTATGCAATTCTCTTGACAGTATATATGAATTAGTGTGTGTAGTTACAATATTTTGTGTTAGTGTAATGTACTATAAATATAACAAATTATATTTAAAATATATATACACACACACATTTAGGAGGAGACATAGATATTTAGTTCTTTTCAAGGGAATTTAAGTTCGCTGCAGTATAACTTACACTGATCCAACAATATATTTTTTGACTTGTCCCCTCGAGAATACAACAACCCAATGAGGTCATAGAACTCAAACAACTCCAAAATAGTTGATGGGTCCAAAGCTTCATCAAAACAACACCTTTCTTCAACATATAATTATATGTACTCTCTTTTGCATAGTGAATTAGTTAAAGACTTGGAATAATTTTTTAGTTTCAATTCTCTCTTTCACCATACTAACTCAATATAAACAGAGTATAATATTTCTCATCTTTCTAACACTGTTTCTCTTGTATACAAAATAAAGTAGACCAACATTATTTATAGGTAAAAGACTCTTCCTTATATTGAACAGGAACAACGTGGATAATAATATAGGCAAATGAATAGAGGAATTATACCTAGCAAATGTGATGATCCCGAAGATTACTTTTATATTTTCTAAAAAATTATCATTTTACCCCTCATAGTAGTCATTTCGAGTCTCGCTGGATCAGCTTGTGAGATTAATTTTGAAAATTTTGTAAAAAGTTGCGATTTTTTGTAAGCTCTGAATTCTAAAGGTTTAAGTTGCTTAGTTTTGATTTTTGAAGACTTTTAAAGTTTTGAGTCTCAAAATGGAATTCCATTGATCTCATCAATTCTAAAGTGTGGAAAATGGTCCAAAAAATTGTCGAAATAAGATCTAGAGTTGTTTTATGAATTTGAGATCTTAAGTTTGAAATTTGAGTTATGTTTGATAAAGATTCGACTTTAGTCAAGGTTTTGATTTCGATGCTCGAATTGGATTTTCATCAATTTCTTTTTGAGTTGAGGGGTGATTTTAGCTCTAAATAAGATTTGGTATAATTTTTAGATGTTTCGAGAGCATTTTAATAGTTTGAATGCCTAATAAGATATTGAGAAATTGTCTATATGTGAAATCTGAATTATTGATGCGTATCTTTTCCACAAAAGAAAAAAAAGATGAGAATCTAGTGTTCCAATAGAAAAAAAAATGGTATGTATTACTCAAGAATTAAAGTCCTTTACTATCAGGTAGAAATGGTTGTAGCACAAAATGTACTTCTAGATAACTTTTCTAGCTGTGACTAATTCGATTTTGGGTCAAGGAGACCTTAGATTTGTTTTCTGGTGATTTTGTTAAGTCCTGAATATTAAATTTAGTAGGGTTACATATATGATTGTGTATATAGGGTTTCAAACAAATCCTAAGGATTAATGTCATAACCCAAGGTTGAGGCCTATATGTGACATGGTGAATGAAAAACGCAAAGGTACCCCAAACAAGTCTCTTTGTTGTCATGACCCAAAATTGAAGCGTAACTAAAGAAAGATAAAGTGAAGCGGAAGAATCATAACATGACATAAACAATCTCGCAACCTAGAGTCATGAGTACAAAAGAATCTAAATAGTACAAAAGGGTAAATACAACTGTCTCCAGATAAAATACAAGGTTGTCTCATAGCATCTGATACAATGTCCGAGAGAAAGTAATTAAGTAAAGTCCCAAAGATTCACGGTAACCCGAAGTTTGAGTCTCACCAGTAATATTTGGATAGATGTAGAAAAGTTTAACAAGAGTGAATCAACTACCCTGTGCGGGTCCTTGTATTAGGGGGGAAACAGAGTAGGGTTGAGCGCATTGAAATATACTCAATAGGTTCAACCAACTAAGTAAGAGAAACTGAACAAGTATATAATACCAAAGAATACTATCACCTACATCAAAAGGGTTAGTACATAATACAATATATAGTAGTAAATATAGATGGTGAACCAATCCAGTAATGAAATGCAATGCTATGCATAAATGCAATGGTATTGCAGGCCATGAATAGGGTGAAATCACGATCGTCGTGGGACTGATGTACACATCTATCGAGCTGAAGCTACAAGATAGAATCCGGGGGCATCGCAGGCCATGTACATGTAATCACGATCATCGTAGGACCGGGGTACACATCTATCGAGCTGAGCTATAAGACAGAATCCGAGGATGTCGCAGGCCATGTACTGAAATATCTCAAATGTCGTAGATCTTAAGATAAAATACCTCAAGGCGTCGCAGGCCCCAAGTAACGTAAATATAATATAAAGTATGCTCATGCCAATGCCACAGTATAATTACGAAATGTGCATGCCAATGCCACAATATAAGTATTATGTGCATGGCAATGCAACAATTTAAGTATAATCTGGATGCATACCAATGCAACAACTCATGTATAAGATATGTGCATACCATGCAACAATTTAAATATAAGCTATGTACATACCAATTCAACAATAGAGTATAAAATATGTGCATACCAATGCAATAACTCAAGTATAAGCTATGAAACAGTATATATAACGATAATTTAGTACAATGGTCATAACCTCATAAATGCTAGGTCAAGTATACAAACTAATACAACAATACCATAAACAAGTCTTATCATCATTCTATCATCTATAATACAACTGTCAAAGAAGTCGAACTCTGCCAGTTCCCAAGATAGTCTCATAAGCCTCTAATAAAATATCATCAATTTATCCCTTAACTTCGCAAATAGTCTCATAAGTCTTATATCATCGCAATACTATCCAAAACATCTCAAGTCTCATGCCTTGAAGAGGACTCGAACCTCCATGCTTTTTAGCACGAGATTTTGAGTCTCGCGTGTCTGCCATTTCACCACCAAGGCATCTTGAAAGTGAACCGTATTCCATGAATATGATATCTATCTAGTGTGATGTATGAAATATATGACAAAGGTAGATCTATTGATCGGTCATGTCATATAGGTCCGAGTTGGATATCCAATTGCTTCGATTTGAATTATCCGGAGAATGCAATGCCTGATATATATCAAAAATATGGACAATTAAACCTATTTCTCAATTCACTCAAAGAGGTAAATAGGGTCCCAATAGAGATATGTAAAAAGCAGGTCCAATTACGCGTATTCCTAATCCTAAATGGAATGTAACGATGTAGGGATCCATATGTAAACATAGTATCTATTTAGATAGGCCCGAATGGCCCCTTCTCATTATGAGAATGTAATTCTATCTCAGGTTATTAATAGGATCGCCATTTACTAAATTTTCTACGAAATCGGTATCACTTTTCCATTAAGTTCGATCGTATCAAGCTTTCAACTCATAAATCAATCTAAATCTTACAATTATCACATGAATATGTCCAATAACTCAAATCCAGTCCCAAAATGGATAGCCGAACCTACCTCAATCCCAAAATCGCACTCGGACAAACTTCCAATCAACTTAGTCCCCATTTTGATCAATCACTATCAAAAATAGATACTAGTCATTAAGATGTGCATTTTGATACCCATATTTGTATGAATTAGGCCCAGGGACAAAAATTAGGGCCAAAATTCAAAGTCCTCGAATCTAAAAATTAACTCTAAAATCAAGTTCTACACGAAAAAAGGGAGTCCGTGGGTGAAAATCTCACTAAAATCGAGTTCAAATTGAAGGAGAAATTACGCTTTAAAGTTTCAAAAACAAACATAAAATTCCCCAATTTTGGACATTCAAAATCATGAAATTTAAGTCAAAACCAAGATAAAACTCATGAAAAATACTTAAATCAATATTAGAAACACTTACCAGGTTAAACCTTCAAAAACCTCTTCTCAAAATCGCCCATAAAACATGATAAGTTCAAAAATGGAATAAAAATGGTAATTCTTGGATTTTAAAACTATTCAGGTAAATATGTTCTGCGAACACGGATAGGGTCTCGCGAACGCAGAGGGTGACAGTCCAACAATCCTCTGCGAACGCGGATAAGGATTATGTGATCCTGCATGAATGCGGACCTGAGGGTACGAATGCAAAGTACTAATATGTATTGCACCAGAAACTGCACTAGCTGAAATCAACCAACAACAAAAACTTGAAATAGGCACTCAGAACTCATCTGAAATTAGAATTTCACAAACTTTATATGTATCCATACCAGAAACAGTGATCTGAAGTCAACAAAATAAGGAAAACTCAAATTCGAGGTCTCCACAACACATTTATCAATGCAAGTCGAAATAACTAGTTTAAAATTCAAAAAACCAAAACTACCCTCGGCAACTCCAAAAATTATTACGAGACCATTTCTAGTATTAGTTTCACCACCCAGATCTACTGGAATATCAAAATTCTAATCCAAGCTTTCAAACTGCGAACGTTGACCAAAGTCAAACTTTGGTTCCGAAAACATCTAAAATTACAATCTTCGGCCTAAAAATCTCATTTTAACTCCGAATTCAGTTTTGTAACTCTCCATTGTTCAATTTTTGATGTTTTGGAGCTAATGGAATAGACGGATCCTTGATCCAACACCTGAAACTCAAAATGGTACAAAGCTCACACTTTCAACAACTTAAACTTCCAAAAATGCCAAAACTCATATTTTCAACTTTTAAAACTCAAAATTCAATTCCAACTATAAGATAGTTAAAATTAGGTCCAAAACAACGTACGAAAGCGTCGAATAGTAATTTTTCATAGATAAGGCCAAATATAACCAACCAGGTCATTGCATCATTCATTACTAAAAATAATATTCATCCTCGAATATAAAAGAAAGAAGAGTACCTAAAGCCCCAAAAAGGCTAACATACTTAACTTGCATGTCAGACTCTAACTCCCAAGTAGCCTTATCAATAGGACGGTGTCACCACTAAACCTTCACAGAAGGTATATCTTTGGATCTCAATCTCTGAACCTGCCTGTCTAATATAGCTATAGGCTCATTCATAAATGAAAATTTTGGACCCAACTCCAAAATCATAAGAGATCACATGGGACTTATTGAGGATGTACCGGTGGAGTATAGAAACATGAAAAATAAGATGCACTAATGATAATCTTGGTGGTAAAGCCAACTCATAGACTATCTCACTAACTCTCCTCAAAATCTCTAATGGGCTAATGAATCTAGGACTGAGCTTGCCCCTCTTCCTGAATCTCATTACACCCTTCACAGGTGGAACTTTCAGCCAAACACTGTCACCAATAGAGAATTCAAGAGTCTCAACCCTCTTATCAGCATAACTCTTCTTACGACTCTGAGCTATCCAAAGTCTATCCTAAATCATACGGACCTGATCCATGACATCTCTAAGTAGATCCACATTCAAAACATCTGTTGAACTTAAGTCAAACCATCCCATGTGCGATCTACACCTCTAGCCATACAAAGCATCAAATGGATCCATCTGGATGCTGGAGAGGTAACTGTTGTTATATGCAAATTCTACCAATGGTAAGTATTGGTCCCATCGGACCCCAAAATCAATTACATAGGCCCTAAGCATGTCTTTCAACACAATCACATAGGCCCTAAGCATGTCTTTCAACACCTGAATGGTGCGCTTGGATTGACCATTAGTCTGAAAATGAAAAGCTGAACTCAACTCCACTCTAATACCCAAACCACGCTCTAAAGCCTGCTGAAAGTGAGCAGTGAACACTGACCCCCTGTTTGAGAGTATAGACACAAGTACCCCATGCAATTTAACAATGTCCCAAATATATAACCTAGATTGCTCGCCCTGTAGCTATTATTCATCGTAAGAAGTGAGCCGACTTAGTCAAACGATCAATGACTACCCAAACTTAATTGAACTTGCCCAGAGCCATGGACAAACCTGTACCAAAATCTATAGTCACTCTTTCCCACTTTCACTCGAGAATGGGCATCTTTTGCATTGATCCACTGAGCTTTTGGTGCTTATACTTGACTTGTTTGCAATTCAAACACTTTGCCTCAAATTCAACTATGTCCCTTCTCATCCCAAACCACCAATAAAGTTGTTTTAGATTGTGGTACATCTTTGCTACACTAGGATGGATAGAATATCTGTCACAATGGGCCTCCTCTAATACTAGTCTTATCCAATATCCCACCTTAGGCACACACACTCGACCATTTATCCTCAAAACACCATCAAAGTCAATAATAGCTGCCTTGGCTTTACCCTTCAACACTTTGTCATGAAACATGCACAACCTGGGGTCCTCAAACTAATGAGCACATATCTAGTCAAGCCAAGAAGATCTAGCCTCAACAAAGGCCAAAATACTCTGAGAAAGGGAAATCTCTAACGAACTATTTGTCTAGCAAGTGACTGAACTTCCAAAGGTAAGGGCCCCTCCTCAACCCTCAAGAATGTCAAACTTCACGTACTAGTAGCCTTTTGGCTCAAAGCATCTGCCACAAATATTTGCCTTCCTGGGTGATATAAAATAGAAATATCACAATTCTTAAGTAATTCCAACCACCTACATTGTCTCATATTTAGATTAGGTTGAGAAAAGATGTATTTGAGCCTCTGGTGATCGGTGAAGATCTCACAATGACCTTATAAAGATAATATCACCACAACTTCAACACAAGTACAATCATAACTAACCCCAAATCATGGGTAGGGTAGTTTTTCTCCTAAACCTTCAACTATCTAGAAGCATAAATTATCACTTTCCTTCTTTGTATTAATACACCACCCAAACCCATACCAGCAGCATCCCAATATACCATGAATGATACTCCCTCCTTTGGTCAAGCAAGAATTAGTGTTTTAAGTTAACAAATCCTTGAGCTTTTGAAAGCTTGCCTCACACTCCCCAGACAACTAAAAAGCCATATCCTTCCAAGTCAATCTAGTCAACAGGGTTGCTATAGAGAAAAATCCCTCAACAAAATGCCGATAATACCCTGCTAAACCAATGAAACTTTAAATCTCAGTCACCAAAGTACACTTAGCCCACTTATGGACAGTTGCCACTTTAGCTTTATTAACCATAATACCCTCTTTTGACCTAACGTCCAAAGAAATGCAATAGACTCTAGCCAAAATTCACACTTTGAGAACTTGGCATACAACTTCTCTTCCTCAATCTCTTAAGTACAATCCTCAAGTGTCGAACATGAGCAACATCTCTCGTGGAATAAACCAAGATGTCATTTATAAAAACAATCACAAAGATGTCTAAATAGAGCTTGAACACTCGGTTCATCAACTCCATAAATGCATCCGGGGCATTAGTCACCTAAAAGACGTAACCACGAACTCACAATGCCCATAATGGGCCTAAAAGTTGTCTTTGGGATATCCGACTCCCGAACTCTCAACTGATGATAACCGAATCTCAAATTAATCTTGGAGAATATCGAGGCACCCTATAAATGGTCAAAGAGATCATTAATACGATGCAAAGGATATTTGTTCTTGATGGTCACTTCGTTCAACTGGCTTAATCAATACATATATGCATAGTGTCATTCTTCTTCTTCACAAATAATACAGGGGCCCCCTATGGAGACACACTCAGATTAATAAACCCTTTATTCAACAGATCTTCTAATTGTTCTTTCAACTCCTTTAACTTAGTTGGAGCGATATGATAGGAGGCAATAGATATGGGCTTACTACCCTGCTCCACATCAATAGCAAAGTTAATATCACAATCCAGAGGGAGACCAAGTAAGTCAGTTGGGAATATATCCATAAACTCTCTAGCAACCCTAGTGTCCTCCAATAATGGGGGCTCTTGAGGACAAGCCCGAACATAAGCCAAATACGCTAAACGTCCCTTCCCCATCAGCCGACAAACATGCATATAAGAACTTACACCCTTAGGTTAGGAACTAGGTGCTCTAGTCCATATCAATTGAGGCAAGTCGGGGCTAGATAAGGTCACGGTCTTTGCGTGACAACATAGCATGGTCAGGCGACAACCAATCCATGCCCAAAATCACATCGAAGTCAACCAAATCCAATAATATCAAGTCAACAATAGTATCTCTCTCCATAAAAGTCACAACATAACCCTCAGTACACCAGATTCACCACTAAAGACTCATCTACCGGGGTATAAACACAAATAGACTTTGTAAGCAGTTCACATATAATATCAATATCTGAAGCAAAAATAAGCCAGCACATAAGAATAAGTAGGGCCTGGATCAAATAAAACTGAAGTTGAACGGTAGCATACTAAAAGAACACCTGTGATAACTACATCAGATGCCTCTGGCTTAACTCTATCTGGAATAACATAGCAAGCCCTACAACCACCATTAGCCTGTAGGCCTCCACGAGCTCCACCATTCACCGTGCCACGATCTCCTCAGGTGCCACCCCTTATACCCTAAGAGGAGTCTCTGGCTACTAGTGCTAAAGCTGAACTGGCTGGTTGAAGCTCTGAAGCCTGAGTGGAAAACACAGGGTAAGGACAACGGCCGGCAAAGTGCCCAACCTCTTTACAAACATAGCAAGCTCTGGAATCTCATCCCTAAGATGCTTGAGGTGCATAATGAGAAAAATAGTGGGCTAAGTGCCCAACCATACCACAAACATAGCATGCTCTGGTCTCTCGCCACTGTGATAGCTATCTTAGAAAGCCACCACATCTGGATGCTCCAAAAGCGCTATCACGACCTATCTAACTAGGCCTAGACCTGTCAACACTGTTAGATGCTGAGCTGGATACATGAATTGTCCGACCCTGCCTCCAAAACTCTCTACCCTCTGGTGCGTGTCTGTTGAACTAGCCATGCTGATGAAATCTCTTACCGCCACCCTAAAGGTCATATCTAATATGCTCTGTCGTACGAGCATGATCCACAATACTCTAGGAAGTACCACCTGTCTAGACTGGTGAAGCTATAGAAGGGTCGACTGGTACTGGAGTAGCCAATGCATCAAGAATAACGGGGGTAGGAGAAGCTTTCTCAAGTCTAGCCAAAATCTGTAGAAGTAGCTCCCGTACTGAGGGTGTAGGAGCTGGAACTTGTGGAGTAGGATCCATAGTTCCCTCTAACTCATAAGCAGGCTTAGGAGAAGCCGATCTAGTCTGCCCTCTAGGTGGAGCTACCCCACTAGCAAGTCCTCCGCCTTTGGTCCTATCACGAACCCTGTCTCGATCTCGAGTGGTAGCCACATCAGCTGACTCCAGCTCTCTATAGATCGATGGGATCTAATAACAGGCATTTGCGCAGATAGAGTAGATTAGACATTTCAAAATGGATAATACAAAGAAACACATGAATAGAAGTAATATATGAAAGTTTTTCTTATCAAGTGTCCTGTAGCCTCTCGAAGATGGGTGTGGACGTCTATACACTAATCTACAAGGCTCTACTAGACACCCTGCTCTTGACTCATGAGCCAAATAAACTTAAGAGCTTTGATACCAAACCTGTCACGACTCAAAATTGGATCTCAGCAAAAGAAAGATAAAGTAAAGTGAAAGAAATCATAGCATGACATAAACAATCCCAAAACCTGGAGTCATGAGTACAAGAGCATCTAAATAGTATGGAAGGGTAAATACAACTATCTCAAAATAAAATATGAGGTTGTCTCATAATATCTGATACAAAGTCTGAGAGAAAGTACTAAAGGAAAATCCCAAAGATCCACGGCAACCCAAAGTCTGAACCTCACTGGTAAGATCTGGATAGATGTAGAAACATCCAACAAGAGTGAATCAGCTACCCTATATGGGTACCTATGTTTGATGTAATAGGGAAAACAGGGAGGGGGTGAGCACACCGAAGTGTATCAATAGTTTCAGCTGACTAGGCAAGAGAAATCGAACAAGTATGTTATAACGAATAATCCTATCACCTGCATCAAAAGGATTGATACACAATACAATATAATCATGAATAGTGATAAATACAGATAGTGAACCAATCTAGTAATGCAATGCAATCCTATGCATAAATGTAATGACATTGCAGGCCATGAATGGGGGTGAAATCATGATTGTTGTGGGACCGATGCACACATCTATTGAGCCGAAGCTACAAGATAGAACCCGGGGCGTTGCAGACCATGTACGCATAATCATGACCATTGCATGGTCAGGGTACATATTTGTTGAGCTGAGCCACAAGATAGAACTCGAGGGTGTTGCAGGTCATGTACTAAAATATCTCAATACATTGTAGGCCTTTAAATAAAGTACCTCGAGGCATCGAAGGCCTCAAGATGAAGTCTCTCGAGGCATCGCGAGCCCCAAGTAGAGTAGATATAATACAAAGTATGTGCATGCTAATGCCACAGTATAATTCCTGATATATGCATACCAATGCAACAATTTAAATATAAGCTATGTGCATGTCAATGCAACAATAGAGTATAAGATTGTGTATACCAATGCCATAGCTTAAGTATAAGCTGTGATGGTAATATATATAATATAATTTGGTACAATAGCCATAACCTCATAAATGCAAGGTCAAGTACACAAGCTTGCACAACAATACCATCAACAAGTCTTTAACCATCACTCTATCATCTATAATCTAACTATTAAAGAAGTCGAACTCCACTGGTTCCCAAGATAGTCTCATAAGCCTCTAATGTATCAAAAAAATATCCCCTAAACTCTTGAGAATCA
>JAPFFP010000094.1:9122909-9149983 GCA_026153255.1 Solanum medicagineum | reverse complement strand
AAGCTCCAGGTTGCTTCGGGGCTTTGTGTGTGTCTAGAGCTTATATGTTCATATTGTACAGTTAGTTGAGGCGGGGCTTGTCCCGACCCTTGTCAAATACTTTCTCTTATCTAGAGGCTTTGCAGACTATGTAAATTAAAGTGTGGTCATGCCTAGTACTTTAGACATCGTGGCCCCAATGGCCTAGTCATATGCATTTTCTTTTGGCTTGTTATTGCTGTTTATTTTCTTAAAGGCATGTCAAAGGTAGAAATCCCTTATAGTACGTATAGAAAGCACATAGATACAGGTTGGTTCTCCCGGGCCTTATCGGCAATGGGTGCTAGTCCGCCCTAACGGGACTTGGGGCGTGACATTATGGAAGCTCTGTCCCGCTGCCCCCATGCACGATTTGTCTTAATAACTTGCTCCATACGTTTTGCAATCCTTGCAAATGGTTGATCTAGAAACATGCCCCTCATGATAGTGTCAGCGCAGACCTGACTGTTCTCATCAAGGGCACGGTAGAAGATCTCCACCAAGGCGTCATCAACTATTTTGTGGTCAGGGACGCTCCTCAGGCATTTTGTAAATCACACACAAATAGTGCTTATCGGATCACTAGTAGGTTGCTCAAACTTGTTAATTTGGTCCTTCAACTTGAGCATCTTCGATCTAAGGAAGTACCTCTCCAAAAAGGCCTTCTGCAAATCTGCCCAGCTAGTGATTGAACTCTGCGAGAGCTTAGGTAGCCACAACACAGCATTGCCTGTAAGAGACTATGGGAAGATACAAAGTCTCACAGCATCAATAGATAGACTATGTGTCCCAACACACTCTTACAAACAAGTGCCACAAATGACTATGTGGATAATCCGATGGTAAGCCCGCAAATAGCCCACGATTCTGCAACATCTGAAGTAAACCACTAGAGACTGTGAACTTTGTGTCTCCCAGTGTGGAGGCAACATAATAGCTTTAGTCACATCCATAGCCATGTGGTTCAACATGTACTGATTCTACTAGTAAACATTAGCGTTGAACTCTTGAAGTTGTGGAATGTCCTCCAAAAGAGGTGGGTTCTCATCCCTATCATCATCATTATTGTTCCTATTCAGGGCTGTATTGGCCACGTTGTTGGCATTATCTTGGGCCATTCTTCTTGTAGTTCTGTGGATCTCAGGATCAAATGGAGTTAACGGCTTGCCTTGACTCTGAGTATTGGGCATACACTACTCATACACCCTGCAGAGAAACAAAAAAAAAAGTAAAATAAATGAAACTAAGGATTAAAACTTTAATCACTAGTGAATCTTACTAATTCTAGCCGTATTCCTCGGAAACAGCGCCAAAATCTTCATAGCACCTAAGTTACACCTCATTTTAGAGGATAAAATGGTTGCTATCAAGAAATAGAACCTAACCAAGGTTGGGATCGAACCCACAGGGAATACGTAGACTCAAGACAAATTCACCAATATGCAATCTGAGTAGTTAACCGACTCAATTCCCCAAAACAGAGGGTTTGCAATAACCAATGAGAAAATAAACTAACTAACTAGCAAGAGAGAAAAATCAATAATAAAGAGCAACTAGGGTATTGTGTTCTCTTTCCAACTCAATATCACTGGATAACCTAATTCATTTCTAGTGTATAACATACAGGACGGTAATTTAAGTTCACCAAGCCCTTTGGTCAAAGGTGAGAGGCGAATTTCACTATGCAACTTGGCCCATCTCCATAGTGTGTTTTTACTAACCATTACCTATTAGTCCCAGTACAACCTCCTCTTGTCCCAGTTTGGTTGGTTAAACAAGAGCACATTAATCAAATCCTGTTAATTAATCTCTTTTCCTATTCATTACTACCTTGGTCCAGTCAGTAACACTAGGTGAGTTCTAATGTTGGCCACCACTAGAAAATGAGATTGACGCTTAGGCATCCAAGTATGTTTTTTGGCCTCTTATATTCTATTTTGTTTTGATCTTGTGCATTGGGGACAATGCACATTTTTTTCGATGGGGTATGGGTTGTTATAGACCTCAGTGAAGTTTGAGTAGCTTGGGTCCATAACTACCCCAATGTTTGATACTGGGGTTTTCTTCTCTGTGTTCTTTTTCCTTGTGGATATTTAATTTTTTTTGAACCGGTACGTTTAGGATGTTTAGATAATATTTGTAGCATATAGTACCAATACTTGTGGCATATAGCATGGTTTTGTGTTTTGTTTGATAAAAAAGAAAAAATGCTAACCACCAAAAATTTTGGTTAAGTAGTTAGATAGCAACTATGCATATTTAGGTGTGTGACAATATGTATTCTGATAAGTGAGGGTACAATGAGATAAAAAAAAAAAAAGCATGATCTGAGATTCTTTTGTTGATAATCTATGCAGTGTCATGTGATGATGAGCATAATTTGATAAATTCATGTATTTTGTGCTGATTCAAAACTTGCCCTATTACTCTAAGTTAGATTATAGATTAATTGGATCAGAAAATGATCTTAGACCATTGTTCTTTAATAAGTCCACTTTAGCCTAAAAATGACCAACCAAATTGACGATATATCCCTTGTTCCAATGTTTGAGCTTAACATGTACCTTTTCTTTGAAAATATCTGATTAACCTAGCCTTGTTAGTTGTCAAATCCTGAAATTGCCCCTAGTATTTACTTGAATTTTGTGCACCTTGATTGAGGCAAAAAGTGTAAGTCGAGAGTGGCTACCAATAGTAGCCCTGGTTCGGACGATGGATATTGTGCACCTTAACACAAGCCAAAAGCCTAAGTTGAGGATGGCTAGTGTAAGAGTGAAACACAAAAATAAGGTTGTGAGTTAGTGATACGGAGAAATAGAGAAAAATCATGTACTAGGTGCAAAACAAAAAACAAATAATGCCTTAATGTGAGCTAAAAAGCAAAATAAAGTGTAAAAACAAGGAAAAAGGATGGAAAAATAAGAAGAAAGCACCCAGAAAAGCTTAAAATAGGAAAAAGGGAGAATAAGGTGAAAATAGCAAAGTTGGTAGCGCAAAAGTGTAGAAAACCCAGTGTCAAGGAGGGACTTTACTCACTATGTTGCCATAATATCATATCAAAGCCCCCTGAGCCTACGTTACAAGCCTAGAAAGTCATAAATTGATCCTAGTCCAGTTAGTTGAAGGTCTGAGTCATGAGTATAGGGGCAAGCTTATGGTATTAGTCATTATGGATGAATATGTTTTGTGAGAGTGAGTGTTTTTGCATAGTCCCAAGGTCAAATATGAAAACATCATTGAGTGTCAAATATGAGACTTCTTTTTGTGAGGGCACTTACATTGCATTGTTAGCACTAGGCTTGTTCAGTGATTGTGGACTATTGAGAATACCTTGCTTGTCATAATTTTGTTGTCACATGCACCAATTTGTATTGGTTTGCTAAATAACTATCTAATCCTATTTTAAAAAGTTAGTGTGGGTATCTGAGTCTGAGATGTATGAGATGTATGTCATTGAGTTATGGTATTGTCTATATAGATTGAGTCCGTCGCTTGAGGACAAGCAACAATTTTAAGTTGAGGATGTTGATGTGCTGCCACAATACAACACTTTTGATGCTTAAAACTGGGAATTTTGTGTGTTCTCAATGTGATGTTAGTGGGTTATATATGTTTTTGTGTTTATATTTGCAGAATTACAGGTTATCCATGATTTGGGGAAAGTTACAGAAATTGTTGTAGATTTGTTGTTATACGAGACCCTCTACTGGTCGTAGATCATTCTACGGGCCATAGAAAGGTTTTGTCAAGATTTTCAGTGAGGGGATATTTGTTAAAGTTTACTCTACGAACATGCAAATGAGTCGTACAAAAATTTACGAGTCATAGAAGAGGATTCGTGCCCTGAGGATCAAATCTACTTAAAGTTCATAACTATTTGAAATTTAATTAATTTTATAAAATATAATAATTCAAGTTAAAAATGCATAACTAGAATTTTCTGAGTATAAAAGTACTAAAATTCAATTTCACAAGTATATAAACTTCAACTTCTAAATTATACTCAACTTAAAGTTCACAACTACTTAAAATATACTTCAAATTTCAAATATAATTGTGGATTGCTAAAAACAAAAAATGGAAACTCTAAGCAAGATGCAAGTATTTTACAATGAATAAATTTTAAAAACTAATATATACAACAATTAGAATTTTGAAATTAAGAAATACCTTCACCTTTTGTCCTTAGCTTGTGGAGATCGGGGACTTAATTAGCTTGACAGACCTAATATATCCTATAATGATGTAAAACTTCTAAAGTTCAAAATTTATACATTCTTGTTTGACTTTTCTAAGTTGAACTACAAAATTTTTTAAATTTTAAGTACAATATCCAATTCAAAACTAGAATCTAAACTTAATTAAAATTACAATAGTTTTATATAAATATTTCTAATAAACACAAACTACAATCCAAACTAAATTTTAACTTGGGAACTTACAAATCAATTAAAACTAACAAACACTCCAATTTATGATCTAATTCAAAAAATCTTACTTCAAAAATTCACACCTAAATATTCAAACCAACAATGTTAATACCTTCAAATACACTTTAATTCCCTAACAAAACCCAAAACACAAACTAATTCACAACTCATTTCCAACTAGAATCCAAAAATACTTATTCACAAATTCACACTTCAATATTCAAACCAACAAGGTTAATCACTTCAAATTATACACTTTAATTCATAGTACCAAAACCCCAAATCACAAAGTAATTCAAAATACCAATTCAAACTAGAATCCAAAAATATATACACATTCACAAATTCACATTTAAACATTCAAACCAATAATGTTAATCACTACAAACACACTTTAATTCACACTACCGAAATTCCCAAATCACAAAGTAATTCAAAATACCAATTCAAACTAGAATCCAAAAATATATACTCATTCACAAATTCACATTTAAAATCAAACCAACAATGTTAGTCACTACAAATACATTTTAATTCACACTATCAAAAACCCCCAAATCACAAAGTAATTCAACATACCAAAATCCAACTAGAATCCAAAAATACATACTCATTCACAAATTCACATTTAAATATCAAACCAACAATGTTAGTCACTACAAATACACTTTAATTCCCACTACCAAAACCCTCAAATCACAAAGTAATTCAATATACCAAAATCAAACTAAACCCTAAAACCAAAACACAAACTTTCTTCTCTAATTCACAATCAATATAACAATTTCAACAACATATGTAAGCTAAACTAACAAATTCAAATTTTTTAATTAAAATAAAAAATGCAGACAGAAAAGAGAAGAGAGAGAGAGAGAAACGGGATTTACGGTTGTTGCCGGCGTGGACACCACTTGTCGGCGATGTACTGCGAGAGGCGGCAATCGAACGGCAAAGGGGCGGGACGGCGACAAATGATGAGAGCAGCAGTAGTTAGGGTTTCTTTGGGTTTTGTGTGAGAGAGAGATTTAATTTGGGGGAAATGTCAGGGAAAATGATTTAATTTGAGGGTAATATTCACTTAGGGGTAGCAGATTGCGACCCCGAGTTCGTCGCTCCTTTTAAATAATATCTTTTTTCAAAAAAATTTATTTTAAATTAATTTTTTTAACCCAACAAGCAATGGAATATACCCATTCTATCCATCACATTTTTATAAAAAAATTAATAATTAATATAATTATAAATATTAAATTAGTTAAATATGAATTTCTTTTTTTTAAAAAAAGCGACGGACATTGACACTCTATCCATCGTAAAATTAAAAAAAATTATTATTTCTTTATTAAAATTCATATGATTAAAATAATTAAAGATTTAATTTTAAAAAAACTATAAGCGACGGACTTCGTCACTGAGTCTGTCGCAACTTATAAAAATATATTAAAAATAAATAAATAAAATTTACCAGAAAAATTCACAAAAATAAGCGACGGACATATAGTTGCAGTCTGTCGCTTTTCGTAATTAATATATTTAAAAATAAATAAAAAATAAGAAAGTGACGGACAGTGTCGCTTAGTTCGTCGCTTTTTTTTGCGACGCAGTCCGTCGCCTTCTTTTCTATCGATTTTTGGCCAGTTTTTAGTAGTGAGAGAAGTAGACTTTCAAGAATTTCATCAGACAAAACCCCCCTTTGCGGGTCGTAAAGTGATTTACGAGTTGTAGAGGGGTGTCATAGAGTTGAAGTCCAAAATTTCAGCAGTTGAGTACAAGACTCCAATTACGAGCCGTAAACTTAATACGGGAAAGTGCTTTCATATGGCGTGCCGACCAGTTATCCTATTTTGTTTAGGATTTGATTTTAATTAGTATAAATAGGTCTTTTAGGTTATTTTTTCAGAAGTTTTTGCCGTACTCAGAGAACATAATATTTTGAGAGAGCAAATTGTAAAAGAGTCTTTGAGAACACTTGTGGTTGAATTTGATCTTAAAGCTTGTGAATCTTATTGATATTAGATCGCTTGTTCTTAAATCTATTGTGTAAATGTTACAATTATGTCTTCTCAATTCATAATTTCTTCATTTAGACATAGCATGAGTAGCTAAATCCACAACTAGGTTTGTGGGAACCATGAAGAACTAACAAAGTAAAATCAGATAATTCACAATCCTTGGAAGGTGTATATGCATGTATTTATTAATTCTCTTCGTTTTGCATGTTTTCTAGTGGTGGCTAACATTAGAACCCGCCTAGTGTTACTGACTGGACCAAGGTAGCAATGAACAGGAAAAGAGATTAATTAACAAGATTTGATTGATGTGTTCTCATTTAATCAACCAAACTAGGCCAAAGGGAGGTTGTACTGGGACTAATAGGTATTGGTTAGTAATGCACACTATGAAGATGGGTCAAGTCACATAGTGAAATTCACCTCTCACCTTTGGCCAAAGGGCTTGGTGAACTTAAAATTATCCTCCTGCATGCTATACACTAGAAAAGAATTAGGTTATCCGATGATACTGAGTTGGGGAATCGTGGGGAACACAATACGCTAGTTGCTCTCTATTATTGACTTCTCTCTTGTAATAGTTAGATAGTTTTAGTTTCTCATTGATTCTTGCAGCCCCTCCCCCTTTGGAGAAGTAAGCTGGTTAATTACTCGGATTACAAATTGGTGAATTTTCTTGACTCTACGTATTCCATGTGGGATCGACCCTAACCTTGGTTAGGTTCTTTATCTTGACAACGATTACTTTATCCTCTAAAAAGAGGTGTAACTTGGGTGACATTTGTGCTATTTTTATCCATGCAAATCCCTATCCCTTGATATCCCCATAGCATGAGTTATACTTTCCTCTCCCTTAGAATTATGTGTTGTTACTTTATTAAGCGCTTCCAAACCAATGATGTGTATGTGGATGCTATGAGGCCTATTTGGGGTCTCTCGGGTTCCCATTTACCATATCAGTCCTAGCTCCTTAGTCCGGGTCGTGAAAGAAGATCCTTTGAATTGAGCTTAAATGATAATTAGAGAGTGTTTTTAAGTGAGTGAAAGTGAGTCTAAGTGTTATGGGATGCAAGGAGTGTTATGAATACCTTAGGAACCAATTTGGAAGGGAAAAGGGATCAATACACATCATACAGGGGCTTAGGAACTTGGAAAGGACCAACTTTCCCTTGCTAAAATGAATCTGCAAAACTGCCCAAGGCGCTGTCGCGGAGCACTTCATGAGCCGTAAAATACACCATGACTCGAGCTGTTATCTGTAGAGTGCAAGGGACACTGATTCAAGGCAAGGGGCTCACTATGAACCCTTCACATGAGGTGGTGTGCACCATGACTCGTGAAGTGGCTCGTAGTGTCATGACCCGGACCTAAGGTCTAGGAGTGACATGGAGAATGGGAACCCGAGAGTCCCCAAACAAGTCTCATAGCATTCATTCACACATCATCGGTTTGGAAACGCATATGAAATAGTAAACATATAGTTCTAAGGAATGAGAAGGTAGGACTCACGCTAGGGGGATATTATAAGGACAGAGATTAACATGGATTCTTATATTACATAGTAAATAAAGACTAAGAGGCGGGTAAGTATGACTCACTCTATGGGGAAAAATCAGGACTTAGGATCTTCTACATCATAACATAAATCCAAGTCATAATACTCATAAACAATTCATAATAACCATATTCGATAGGTAGCCATAATCATAATCATAATCTCTGAATATAACACATAGCGTATATCTGTATAAGAGTCTACAAGATGTCCAACAATGTCTCTAGACATAGGAAAGAATGGGGGCCAAGACATATCCCACACTCACCCTCAAAGTAAAGTAACATAAAGAAAGGAACATAAGGCATATGGATAGTGGATTGTCCTTGGAAGATAGGTGTCACGACCCAAGCCTAGGGCCTAGACATAACACGTCGAATGGAGAACCCAGAGGAACCCTAAACAAGCCTCTTAACTTGTCATTACACATCCTTGGTTACGGAAGCATATAAAAGACATGTGGAATAATATAGGGCATTGGGGGTAAGGGAAACCTTTGTAACACATCAACATCAAGAGATAAGGAATCATAGCTCATATTATAAACACATAACTCATCCAACAAACACCTCTAATTACATAAATAGAGCGGGGGCTAAGAAAAAGACATCGGGGTCACCCTCAAAGTCAAGTAGAACATAAGGTAGCATCTCAATACATAGATAAGAGGGAAACATAAACCAAAGTCCCGAAATGGAGGACTTACCAATAAGCTTGGGATAGCACCGTCTAGCCACGTAGAGGAGGAGGATGATCAACTTGGGCACTGGTTCCTACATGGTGATATCATGTAGGCAAGAGTATGCATTAGTAACTTGAATGTACTAAGTATATGAGATCCAATGAAACAATAAACAAGCTCCATAGTCGAAATGCATACATTAGACAATAGGCATAGTATAGCAATATGACATGTATGATTGATGCATAAGTAAAACATGTTAGGGTAAATCATGCTTATGTAAGATATCATATGTGTAGAAGAGACCAAGCTAGAATCCCAACTTTGGATGGGAGATGCCATTCATACCTGGACACCCTGGTGGCAAGGTACTTACCCCTCACATGGTAGATGTCATTCACACCCGGACACCCTGGTGGCAAGTTACTTACCCCTCATATGGTAGATGTGGTTCACACCAGGACACCCTGGTGGCAAGGTACTTACCCCTCACATGGTAGATACCGTTCACACCCGGACACCCTGGTGCCAAGGTACTCATGCCTCACATGGTCATTCAGGCCCTTATGCCCCCCGGACCGGACATGGTCTAATACAACACATTATATAGAATATACATATATACATCGTGTCCATGAGCTCATTTCATCATTAAAACATCATACATATCATATCATATCTCATGCTTTGAACCTTCAATTCCTCAAGAAACCATAAACAAACATTTTTTCAAACAACTTGGGGGTCTGTAATGGGGGTAAAAGAGCATGCAATTTAAAGATGAAATCATGCAGAAAAATCAGTGGTAAAACCCTTAATCAACACCTTCCAACACCCCTAAGACATTCATATCAAAACCCCTCATCAAATCCAACATTAGATCCAAGATTTGAAGCTCAAAACATGCTAAAACAACCATACTTTCATGAACATGATTCACTATGCAGTGAATTTCTCAATATACAAGACCCACATGTAAAATCTACTTTAAATCATGCAATATTAGTAAAAAGAGGGTTTAGGCACCATGGGTGGAAGGACTCAATGGTTCAACACCACATACCTTAGCTTCGGAAAAGTTCTTGGTGAAGGTTGACAATGGAGACTTGAAGCTTGAAGAGAATCCTTAAATCCGGATGAGGGTTTTGAGTCTTGGAATTTGGAGTAAAAATATGGCTAAGTATTTTGGGGAGTATTGGGAAATGTTTAGAATGATATAAGGATGAAATTTGACTAAGTATAGATAAAAACACGTTTGGAAAACTTGGGCCCAACACTTAGAATATTTTGGACCGCACTCGAAAAAACTGTCAGGTAAAAAACACATCTCCGCATCGCGGAGTGGAGTTTAAACTAAGGCAAGCCCAAGGCGTATTGCGGAGGTGTCGCGAACTGCTCACTGGAAATCGTCACAAAAAAAGTATAATTGCTATTCTTTCGCTCTTAAATCGAGGCTAGACCCTTTTTCACCTAATTTGGACCCCCTGATCACAAATATGAAGCCGTACTTTTGAAATTCCAAATGGTTTTTTAGATATATGAAAAATAAGTTTTTGATTTTCGTGGCATTTTTTCAGGCACTTTTTGGGGTCGTTTCAATAGGACTCACCATAACAACTTCTCAAACTCCGAACTAGCCATCAAACGGCGGATGAATATAGTCTCCAGTACCTACATGGTTAGATCATGTAGACAAATGTATGTGTTAGTACGTTTGAATGTACTAAGTATGCGGGTATGCGATGCATTTGACTTATCAAACCTGCATTCAATGTTAGATGACAAGGGAACGAGATGTATATAGCAAAGAAAGGTAATATAACAATATGTCATGAAATCCATGATGCATGAAATGGAATAATGCTCATATATAGTGGGGATGTGACCTCAACCAACATATAAGACCAAGCGAGCTATTACTTGGAATTTCAATGTCTTCTCCACATAGGATAAGAGGTGGTCTACTTGCCAAAGGTAAACCATACTCCTCCTTACTAGAACCCCCATTTCGGGGAAGCAACCTTCCTTATGGGCACCACCATTTTGGATAGAATTTTCATATCATATCATATCAAAGTTGTAACCGTACCTTACGGACACCCCTATTTCGGTAAAAAGATACCGTAAACATATACCTATGGTTGGCACCAGTGGTGGATCCAGGATTTAAAGATTGTGGTATTCATCAAAAAACTTATGATACCAGTGGGATTCGATCCCTCATCTACGGGCTTGCTTTGAGCCTTACAAGGACAGTGAGAACCAAAACACCTATAGGACTTCTTTATACAATTTTTGCATATTTTTTATATGGATACACAAAAAAAATTTCAGAATTAATGGGTGCTCAAGCACCCGGGATCCACCATGTAGATCCGCCCATGGTTGGCACATAGCTATAAGACTTAGGTACTGGAGCCTTAGAGATAGCTTCCCTTCCACAAGGTCGCTCAGTGCTAAGTCATCATCTCACAAGAATACATATACGTATACATGCTTTCAAAAGAGGTACAAGTCGTTTCAAATCATTTCAAATGCATACTTAGGCTTAAATGCCAAACATTCTTCATAATCATTCATACTTGGGCAGTTGGGCTAAAAAGACAAATCATACTTCAAATCATTTATGCATAGAAATAGCTCATTCACATATATCAAAGTTAGTGTAAACACCTAGAGTTGCTGAAAGAGCCATATCATAGACTTTTACGTGATCATATTCTTATCATAATCATACTTTTGTCAAAATCATATTCATAAAACATAATTGGGTCATAGCCCAGTTCATAATCTTCATAAAAACCATAGTCATGTATGCATATGTCATGAATGAGTTGAGAATAATATGGGCAATAGAGATTCAATCTCAAATCAACAATTCAATATGAAATTTAAGTAAATCCATAAGTAAAATCCATAATCAAATCACAATTTAGATTACCCATGCTTAAATCAAACTTTAAAGGGACAATGCATATTCAAACCTTCATAATCATCATGCAATTCAACATATTAGAGCTTAAATTAACTTATAATCAACAAATAGACATAGCTCATATCTCACTTGAATCAATTAAACAATAATCTTAAAAACTCATAATTAAAGTAAGCTTTAATCCATAAATCAAGTGTAAAAGAGTTTGAGTTTTCATGGTTGAAAGGGACCATGAATCAATCCCACATACCTAGTTCACCAAGAAGAAACAAGAAGAATTTGATGAAGAATGGAGCCCTTCCTTGATTCCCAAGCTAAGCCTTCACTAGAGTTTTTCAGAGGAATTCTTAAGAGAGCTTGAATATAATTTTAAGTGTGAGAATGAATTTGAATGAGAGAAGAAGAGTATCAATCATTTGAATGCCTTAAGATAGCATAGGAAGTCACAAAAGCCCCTTAGGAGAAGCCAAAATTACGAAAATGCCAATAATGAGACGGATAGAAAAATGTTACTAGGGGTCCCGTGAAAGGCTCATACGGTCCGTACAAGGTCACACGGACCGTATACCCGTCCGTGAAGCCATCCTTAGAAAAATTTCCATCGACGAAGGTCTAAAATGGTAATTTCATACTTAGAAAATTTGCACGCCAACATCCATAAGGAGCGCTTCACGGACATGTAGAGGTCACATAGAACATGTGGCTTCCTATGACACCTCACTTAGGATTCTTCATTCACAAAGTTCTGAGACAGTGATTCTATACTTAGAAAATTTTCACTCCAACACCCATACGAAGGGCCTCATGGCCCGTGAAGAGGTATACGGACCGTGAGAGGTTCATGTAGTCCAAGTCTTAGCCAAAACACAAGCCTCCAAACAGTCCATAAATGACACATGGATCGTATGGGGTTCATGTGGTGTGTGCCTTGGTCTTATACTCCAAGTTAAGGCCAACACTTGATACACAAGGCCAAGGGTCACTTCAAGGCCCCTCCACATGGCCCATGGTGAGCCACACAGCCCGTGGAGGTACCCATAAAGTGTCACCTTGGTATTTTCTGAAATCAAACTCCAAGAACCATAAAGGTCGCATCAAGTTGGGTCCTTACACGTTGTGTGCATCCTTAGCTAGGCAACCCACATTTCATGCCAAGGCAGCCTCCATGGGCCCTTAATTCCACAACTAGTGGTGCCCTCCACATCTTGTGAAGGGTACCCCTAGCCCAAAACTCTTGTAAAAGTTACTTCATAACTTGGTTCAGCCTTACGTAGCCCAAGTCCTTGCAAAAATTCTTTCGAAAGCAAAATTACAAGCCTTGATCCAATCTTCCGAGGTACGAGATATTACAATAACATATACTTTCTCTATTTGAATTTAGTTGTCAAATATTTTTAATTTGATTTATACTTTTACTTCTTATTTTTGACAAATCAAGGTAGCACAAATATTTTTGGCCTAATATACCATCAATTTATTATCATTAAGTAAATGAATTTTGAAAAATGTAATGAGTAAATATGTTTGAACTTCTATCAATTAATAAGAATAAATATAAATTTAATATACCAATAAGTGTATCGAGTCAAAATTTGATAGGAGTAATTAAATAAGGGAGCACATTTTTCCTAGGAAATTAAAAGCACTCAAGAGTGGAGTTGTAGTGGTGAAAAAAGGGAGTGAAAATGTTATATTTTGAACTTTTGGGGCAAGGTGAAATATAAAAGCATATCGAAGATCTCACGGCGCTCTCCTAAAATTCAAATTAGGTCTGTGTATCTTTGCACTTCCAGTGGAGTTTCTCTTTCCAATCAATGTCTTTAATGTACAATGACCTCTTCTCTTCTCTGATTTCTGATATCAAATCCTACAACGGCAAAGACCCTCTTCTCCCTTGGCTTCGGTAAGCAGCCCTCAAACAAAACACTAAGTTCTCTTGAATCGATTTTTCTAACTTCCGGTTATTGTTACATTTTTGGGTTTTGATAGAGGAATAAAGAAAATGAAGGAGTCACTTCCTCCGCAGCTGCTTAAGGAGAAGCTTCCAAGATTTCTTCAGAAATGTGCACAGACTTTTGAGACCGATCGCCGTTATGTTAATGATATGCGTTATCTTCGAGTCTGGTTACAACTGGTAACTTTATTTTGTTTGTTTTTGAACTGGATCATTCTTTCTATTGGTAACTTTATTTTATCTGGACTTTACAAGTGAAATCTATGTGGCCCGTGTGTATTCTTTTCCTAAAATGTAATGAAATTATTCTGGGCTGTCTTATTTGAATTTATTGAATAAAATATATTAGTTATGCCTTGCAAATATTAATAATTAAAAGATGTGAACAATTTCCTTGATTTGCTTTACGTTTGAGTCATTAACCATACTTTTAGTTGCATTTTTTTTTTTGTTCATATAGATGGACTATGTGCATGACCCAAAATCGGTACTTAAAACCATGGAGTCGAATGGTATTGGGATGAAAAAGTCTCTGTTTTACCAAGCATATGCTCTTTATTATGAAAAGATCAAAAAGTTTGAGGCTGCGGAGAAGATGTACCATTTGGGCGTGCAGAAGTAAGTAACTAATAGCTAGTCGTGATTTTAAATTAATTGAGTTCTTAGTTTTAAGAATACCTTAAAACATTCTTTTCGCATTCAAATCTTTTTTATGGAACTGTAGTGAAGAACTGTCATGTGCTGTTTATGGTTAGTCGCACCTGTTGTTTCCTTACCTTACATTTCATTTTGTCATATCTAGTCTTTCTGCTTATGGGTTTTGAGCTGAGGGTTTTAGGAAATAGCCTCTCTACTTCTTTGAGGTAGCGGTAAGGTCTGCATACAATCTACCCTCCCCAGACCCTACTTGTGGGATATCACTGGGTATGTTGTTGTTGTTGTTGTGAAGAACTGTTGAAAAATGTTGTGTGTTGATCATTTCTCATTCTGTTCAATCGACATTCCAAATTGTTATCACATATCAATGAAAAAGATTCTTCATTGATTTGCATTTGGTTAAGGGTATCTCCGAGTGTTTGACCTATAGGTTATGTGTTCGAACCATGGAAGAAGCCATTAGTACTTGCATTAAGATAGATTGTCTGCATCGCACTCCTTGAGTACTACACACACCAATCAAGTCTAGACAATGTTTAAACTTATTGGTCATCATGTCTCCTAAATTATCATGTGTCGACACTTTTTTCACATCTACAACTCTTTTAGCTACGATATCTTAGATAAAATAATGTCTAACTACCATATTTTTTGTCCGCTCCAGACCTTGAAGCCATATAGCATCTTTTACCACCTCATTAGTTTCATGTACTCAGTCTCTGTGGTGGGGAGTGCAACACCATATTACAAAGTTTCCCTCCAACCGATGGCACTACCAAAAAGGACAAGCTCGATGCACTAAAGCTCCCGCTATGCGCAGGGTCCAAGGAAGGGCCCGACTACAAGGGTCTATTGTATGCAACCTTACCTTGCATTTTCGCCAGAAATTGTTTCCAAAAAGAGTAAAAACCAAAATGAGTTAAACAGTAACATGTCAGAGATCTTTCCTTATCCAAATCCTTTGCATAACCCGAATTCATATAAGCTACTGCTTATTCACTTAGTTTGTCTTTGGAAAAAAAGTCAAATCCGTATCCGCAGTACCCTTCAAGTATCTTAAGATCCAGTTCATTGCCTGTCAATGTTCTTTACCATGACATACCATGTATCTACTAACAACATGTGAGATATCAGGGTAAATGCAAACCATAGCATACATTACACTCAAATATGTAATACTAGACACTCGAAGATTGTGCAAACTCTTTTTCAAGTCTAATTTTGTCAACACTTTTGAAAAATCTTCCTCAACTTCCTTCCACAATCCTTGTAACACCAGGGATAATCTCACTCTAGTCTTCCATAGACTAAAATTAGACCCCGAATTGAAAATTTTAATTTCATACTTTGTTGAAAATGATGGAGACATCTTAACCCTTGATTATCTCTTGAAAATCCTAACCTGGCTTTGATACCAATTATTGTGGACAATTGGTATTAGTTGTTGTGCATAAACCCTAGCTTGACTTTGATATCAATTGTTGCGAAAATATCGTGGATTAACTAACACACAATCACAAACAAAGAAAATAGAGAAGAAAAATAATACAAGAATTTAAGGAGGTTCGGTTATGCCTATTCCCAGCAAAAATAGAGAGTTTTTCACTATCAAAGAAAACGAAGAAGTTTTACAATGCTTTACAGTCCTTAGGATTACATTATGGATTCAACGCCATACTCTAGAATTCCCAACCACATCCCCTTATATAGATCCCAAGTAGTCCTAAATCTATAAGGAAAAGGTTTTCCCAATTCTAATAGGACAATATATTCTTTTCTCAAATCAAGTATGACAAGGGTTTTGTACATCAATAGAGATTACGAGTTTCCCAAAATATACAAGGAAAAAATTCAAGATATAATTAATAAATAATTAACAAATATATTAACCCTTTTAGAAAGCTTTGTTCATTTTGTCAAACTTAGGGTCATTTGGTCGGGAACAAGTAATCCTGAGATTAATTATATCGGGACAAATTATTCCACCATGTATATGAAATAACTTATCCCATCATTATAATATAAATGGTGGGATAAACAATCGAAGAACTATCTAATACCTCTAACCAAATGCAAAATAAACTAATTCTATATTTTATTCCTACATATTGTCCCGAATTTTTTATTCCTTATGCCTCATACCAAACGACTCCTTTGTGAAGGTTAATTATCCTTTCAAAAGTGCATCGCAGAATTTAATCCTAGGGTGAAAACCAAATGATACCATGAGCCGAATTGATTATCCTATTTGTACACACTTTCTCCTTTATGAAATATTTGATACTCTAGAATGTCTGGTAACAGTTTCTTTCCTAGGACCAACTTTGGGGCGTGATCAAGCTGTTTTAGTGCAGGTGCATGTGTTCGCACCTTTAGTTTTTGGTAACTTAAGTTGATTCACTTTACTTGCTTCAGAGGAAATTATCTGAACTTTCTTGTGCGAAACTACTAGATTGTGTATTTTTAAAATATATGTTCAAATTCAAAAGCAGCATAGAGTTATTTTAGAAGAGAAGTGCCATCAGGTCCCAATGTTTTTTCTTACTCCCTTTTTCTCCATGAGTTAGAGATATGTATGGCTTTCCTTTCTATTTGTATGGATTTCTTTTCTATTAATCCTTTTAATCGCAGGCCTGTTATCAGAGTCCTAACAAATTTTCTAATCTTCTAATCCTGGTAAATTATGGAATCCTTTTTTTTTTCTCAATCATTTTCTGATTGCAAAAACTTAACTAGGCAACAGTATCTTTCCCCTTGCTTAATTACATGAATAATGTGACCTGGTTTATGTTGGTTATGTCGTTTTTCCACTAAATGCATGAACGACAGTTCTGGAAACAAGTGATTTCAAATGTTGCTTAAGGAATTCTGTTTCATTATTCAATGAACAGCCTTGCCGAGCCACTTGATGAGTTACATAAGTCATATGAGCAGTTCCTTCATCGCATGGAGCAGCGTAAGAGTAAGAGGATACAGGTTGGTTACAATGGCCATACTGTCTAACAAATGTATTCCTTTTGTTTGTATGAGCCATTAACTGATAATAGTGATTTGTTCTGCAGCGGCAGGAAGGAAAAAATAAAATATGTTCTCTTGGTGCTGAAAACATCACTTTGAAGAACAATGAGGTTAAGGAAAATAATGAGAATTTAAGTGGAAATGACAACAATCCTGTCATCATCAGGGATCAGTTACCCAGTGCACGACCCAAGCATTTAGATCAGAAAAATGAGGTTGCCATTTCACATGGATCCAAGAGAGAGTCACAAGTGAATGAAACTATTCATGGTGGTCCTGCTCTTCAGAAGGAACTCAGGAGTGACCTCAGTCTAAAAAGTTATGTTGGAGACACTATAGAAACTGATAGACGCCAAAAGTTTACTGGTGAAGACACAGTTGTAGTTAAATTTGTTGGTAATGTGATTGTTGGGAAGTCTGATGTCGAAGATGCACGACATCATGGTCTGGTGGAACCTACTATTAATACAAAGGAGGCAATACATGCAATTAATAGCATGTTTCGAGAGCCATTAGGGCCATCTCTTGTTGGGAAACATTCACGTAGAAACCAGCCAAAAGTTGATCAGATATCAAACAATGGTTTTGAGGTATTTATCGATGAAAACACTGATAGTGCTGTTGGGTCTTCTCACCAAACCTTGACAAATGGTGCATCAGTGCCTAAAAGCACAAGACTTGAGACTCAACAGCCCATGCAGGAGCCATTTCAGATATATATTGATGATGACGACACCAATGATGTGATGGAGGGAGTTAATGAGCTGGATAAATTAGATATGGGTAACTTTAACAATTTGACTGGATGTACTATTGAAGATGGAATCCATAAAGGTTTTGTGTTTCCTAGTCCTACTGATGTTACTTCAGAATATTCTAGAGATCAAAATGTTGAAAGGCCTCCTCAAGGAAGACTCCGTAGGGAGGACACAGTTGTATACAAATTTGTTGGTTCCACCATTTCAGAAGAATCAGCCGTTGAAAATGTTTGCCATCATGGCCTTGTAGAACCAACAATTAACTTGAAGGAGGCTATGGATGATATTAATAGCATGTTCGGTAGGCCAATTGAGTTTGCAAGGAAAGGCAAATCAAAGAAACAAGGATTAGCACCTAAGCTGGAGAGAGATAACAGTAGGTTCTTGATACTTCCAGATGATGAACCGCACCATCAACCTAGGAGTTTCCTGCCAACTTCTTCGTCAAAAAGGGATAATGACTTGTTTGAGAAAACTGTGTGCACAAAGGAGGCTATGGATGAGATAAATAAAATGTTTGCGATGCCATTGGATTTCTAAGATGCTGGTAAACTCTTTTTTTTTCTTTTAAGCTGGTCATTTCTTCTTGCTTTATCTTTTAAAACATAAATAGAGTTTGAGTTTTTTGACTGGTTTTGTTTTCCATCACATCATGGCTAAATTTTGAGACGTGTGAGATGGATCTGATACATCTAATTTGGTCATATTTATGTTGAGGTAGTGGTAAGGTCTGCGTACATTCTACCCTCCTCAGACCCCATTTGTGGGATTCCACTGGGTATGTTGTTGCTTTATATTGAAGTTTGAGATTTCACAGTACAAACTTATGGAGAGAGAGAGAGAGGAAAGTCAATTATGAAATGACCAAAATGTTGTTTGAAATGTGAGGAATGTTGCACAATTGGCTTACAGAGAAGGAAAATTTATACTCAATACTCTTGCGAAAGCATAAAACCAGTAAAAAGATCAAAACATAAAAGTACATGGTGGAAATCAATTAATATTCTGGCTTAGGAGGGCAGTAAGCTGGTCGGAAAGCGAAGGGGCCTGCAGCATAAATTACAGCCTCATAATTACTTCGCCTCAATGTTTTGTCTAAAAATCGGAGTCGAGCACCGGTGATTCCATAGTTGACATTAGTGAACACATTGCAGTTTTCAAGAGGAGAGTCGACCAGTTTTACACGGCATGAATGTAGAGGATGATCAAGATAAGAATGCCCCATTTTGAAGCCATCTAGCTGTGCAAATAAGTAGCCATTTTCATCTGTTTTAAATGCCTTGTAGAAGCTCACTCTTTTCATGTGATTTTTGCAGATGACACTAACTTTAGCTTCTGCAACGGGTTTAGCTCCTGACAGAGACCATGATCCATAGTTATCACAGCTCTGACAGTAGACCATGCCTTCAACCACCACTTGGGCAGTCTTCTCTACAGACTTAGTTGGCACATTGTCATACGCGATTGTAAGTGGAATGGCTAATGCAAGGAGCAAACAAATGATCAGGACAAGTTGGCTGCTTGCCATCGATATTTTGGAGCTTATGTTGGTTTCAGAATGTGATTTTGCGTTCATTTGAGGTAGGTTCCTATATATATTAGTTTTTGGCATGGATTTGTTGTCAAGAACGTGAATGCTACTAAGCCACATTTTGTCGAATCAGTATTGATCCTCAATTGTTTCCAGACGTGGTGACCATCTACAAAAGTTTATACTCAGTATAATAGTTTATTAGCCGTCTTATGTCTTATTTCACCCTAGATTCTTCTACGTGCTAACCACTTCAAAATTTAATGAAAAGTATTCCGTCTCATCCCAAGTAAAAAGTGCTTTATCCATATTCCGTGAAGTTAAATCAAATGAGTGTACTTTTCCATCACAAATTGAATATTTATTTTAAAATACATGATTAGTATCAGAAAAGGTAAATAAAAATAATGCTTAATATTCAATTGGTCAACATATGTTTGACCTTTTTCCAAAATAAAAATAGAACTAAATTTCAGAATTAAGAAAATTAAATATGATTTCATGTTACTTTCGCTGTTATTCCCTCAATCTCAAGAAGTGATGTGTCAATTACTGTTTCCAAATTGTCGGAATTGGCGTCAATGAAGGGAGTTCAACATGAGGTAGGGATCTTTTGGTTCGCCAATAAATGATGCAAGATTATGAATTTAATAATGCAAGTATTGTATTACTGGGGCAGAGCTACTCTTCGCTGAGGGGGGTTGGTTGACACTCCTTTGTCAAAAATTATATTAGTAGATAAATTAAATTTTGATTTTATACTCTTCAATCAAAAGTTATGTTAGTAGGTAAGTCAAATTTTAATTTTATGATTAAATTTGACATGCTCGTGGTTTTTCAGGATTTTTAATCCAGCAAAGCCAGTTTAGTATTTAATTAAATTATATTTTTCTTTATTTTAACTATATAAAATACATTAAACTAAAAAAAAGTATTTTAAAAATATTTTTACAAGATTCTTCTTAAGTCAATTCGAATTGGATATCAATCCAATTTTAAATGAGTTGGGTTAAACTAATAACATGCCCAAACTTCGATGGGTTGGATGAATTACCCGAGTTGGTTTAATTTTGCCACTTCTAGTACAACAGCAATAGAATTGATCCCAAGACTCGAAGAAAGCAAATTAAGGCGATTAAAAGTTACTTACACACTAAATTTTTCTTCTTTTTTGTACACAAACAAAAACTTCTCCCCAGAGTGGAGATCCTCTGGTGATCCACCCATCTTTGTATATACAGCCTCTATATTGATTACCATCTAAAGGCCAATTTGAATTAACAAGCCTCTGTTGATATAATCTCAAGCTCAGCCCACCATAGAGGAGAGAGTCTTGGGGTTGCCCCATCTGGTCCTATGCCTGTTATCTCTCTCAATCTGGACGAAACCTCTCTCATTGTCGGTCGTCCCCTTGGCTCAGGATGTACACACATTTTAATCACATCCGCTATTCTCTCTAGCTGCTCCTCTTGGAAAGAATTTAAAGTTGGATCAATCATTTCTCTCAGGGATTCTCCTCCCCTAAGATAGTCTGATGCCCAGTCATCAAGAGAGCTACTGTTTGATGAGTAAGGGAGCCTACCAGTCATCATCTCAAACAGAATGACACCAAAACTGTAAACATTACTTTCTGGACTTGACTCCATTTCAGCTGGATCTGTCTCATTCCAGAAACCAAAATCCGATATTTTGGCTGCAGAGTCTTCTGTGAGGTACACGGCAGAGGAGGTCAAGTTTTTATGAGATAACGATGGTGACAAATTGTGCATGTGCTCAAGGCAGTATGCCATGCCCATTGTTATCCTCATTCGCATCCCCCAGTCCAAGTGTTCAGCTTCCCTTACTGCAAAACACTAGAATTAGATATCTTTCTGTCATAATGGAGCAAATAAGGAAAGAAGAACCATCGTCACTGGAGAGGCAGAAAAACACGTTCCAAGATCATAGAAGCTGTGACGACACAACCCAAATAAAGTAATGCATTTCTAATTCATTGGAAACCTTTATCAGTTTGTTCCTTTCGCTCCACCCTTGCCTTTTTAAATCAGAGTCATTACAACTGTAATGTGTGTGTGTGTATATTATGCAAGGTAAGGCTTCGTACAATAGACCTTTGTGGTTGAGCCCTTCCTCGGACCCTGCACATAGCTTTAGTGCACCGCGCTTGCCTTTATATATACATGTATATATATATAAGCACTATATATTTCAGTTACATCTAATAGTGCTCATTCATCACATTGGCACAAGAAACATCTGGCATAAACATTAGACAATTCACTCACATTAAAGGATAGTTGTTTATCACATGGAAAGCTAAACATAAATTGTTGAAAGAGCATGTAAATACTAAAGATGTCTTGTACAGTTGTGAACATTTTGTCCAGAATCAATGATTCTTCGAGTAAATAAGCGAGAGAATTTGAAGTACAATGGTCAAACATCTTATGAGGATAATTTGAAAATGGTTAATTCTCAAATTACAGACAAATTATCCACACGAGACTAAGGACACATCCGCAGATGCCATACTCTAGGTAGAGCAAGAACCTAGTTACACCTGGTGTTTACACCACCCAATGAATACATAAGATGTGTTTTTGCACCCACTATTATCATTGAACCAATGTTAATTAATACACATCCTCACATCAACTTATCAATTAACAATAGCATATAAATACGGTTTGTGTAAACACCGAATGCGGGTATCGTTTTACCTACTATATAAAGGTATTGCCTAGACAGTTCGATCAAGCAGATGTAGATGAGTCGGCTTAACAGTATTGAGTAAATCATAATGGATACACTTTTCATCAGAAACTTACTGTGCAGATGTTCAAAGAGGGTCCCATTAGGAGCATACTCAAAAACCATCATTCTGGTAAATGGATCCTCTTCTTCACAATAACCAAGGAGGCTGACAAAGTTCTTGTGGTTGACCTTTGACAATGTATCGATCTGGTAAAAGCAGGAAAAAACATTTACAAACTCACAGATTGGAAAAAAGAAGATGTAAAATTCCAACTGGAAGACCTAAAAACACCTTTTTCCTGAAATGGGCTTCCATATCTTTTGACCAATCCTTAATAGATACCACAGTACGAGATATAACAGCTATCTCAACTCCACTGGATAATGTGCCCTTATATAGTGTGCAAACCGATGAGGAACCGATCACATTGCTGAAATCTTCACAGGCTGCCTCTAGTTCTGATCTCTTCAGCTTTGGCACACCTGTTCACACGGTTAGAATAATAGAACTCAGCTGTCTATCTAAGACTATTTGCTCATATTGATGAACAAACATTTCAAGATATCAAAAAGAGAAAAGGGGAAAACGAAAAGATTATTAACAATTAAAAAGAAGCTTGTAAGAAGCTCATATTATGGGCGAAAAGGTCCATTTAAGCTTCTGCCATTTGGGTAATACTTTTAAATCCAAATTTAGTTTTACAGATACATATGTCCATATAAGCTTCTATTTTATGGATCTGAATTTTAGACAACTATTTTTGGTTCTACAAATAGAAATACTATTCATTCATCGAAAGATAGAAAATTACCAGTTACAAATGCTCTCTGCAACTGTCCACTCAATCCAGTGGCCCAAGGCTTTACAACAGCCATTTTGTTGCTTCGAAAGAAGATTGTGCCAGTTATCAATATTAATAATAGAATGGAACCTCCTATAGCTGCAGACAATATTAAAGCTCGATGGTGACTACGTCTGGCATCTTTAACTCCAGTGTTGTTCTCTGCAGGAGTGAGAAGTGAAGATGGAGAAGGAGAGGATCTCGATGAATGAGCCAGATGAGGTTCTCCAGTAATTGCCGGTGTAGGAGATGGGGAAAGAGAAGGACTCGGTGATGGAGATGGGGATGATGAAGGTGCACTGTTCTCAACACCAACTTCAGGAGAGTCTAGAAGTCGGAAGATTGGCCGAAATTTTTTCCAGAAGTTACTTGGGAGAGAAACAGATGATACTTCTAGTAATTTTCTTCCAGCTACATTTCCAAGTGCTTCTGTAGTCCTACAAATAATTTAAATTTCATGATAACTATGTGAGTTGCAACCAAATAAGTATATACCCATAAAAGAAGTTAGTGCAATGCTTGATTGAAAACAAGGTGAATTATCACAAGATGAAAAGAAAAGATTAGTAGTTTGTCTTTCCAGAAGTACCACATGAATTGAAAACATTTTTTGTGCAAACATGAATCAAAATGTGCTTAACAATCACCTATCAGGCCATTAAAGGGAAACTAGAGGTGTTCGATGTGAAGGCCAACCATAAGAAAACTAAAAGACAAATAGACTCTAAGTTGCTCGGACTCGGTTGCTGGTGTCCGATACGGGTATGGATCTAGAGGTCGGATCCTCTGTGATCAAAATTTTAAGATTCGGGGATAAGGAACCATGTTAAATACGGGTGTGGGGATTCGGCTAAAAATAATTCAAATATCTAAAAATATAGTTATAAAACATAAATTATGAGATATTATAAGGAAAACTTGAGGAGAAAAATATTGATCAAGAGGAGAATCAAGTAAGAAGATAAAAGGAAAGACGATGATAATAGAAATTTATATATACAAGATATTCCATTCTTCAATTGAACCTTAGCATAAGTTTTGGTTACATAAATCATTGAATCTGATTAAAATTTCTCCCTTGAATTTGGTCAAAATACACAAAACGGTTGACAGATTGGGTACGGATCCCACACCCACGTCCTGTCGACACCGGTGCGGCACCGAAAATGAAGAGTCCAACAACTTAGACTAGAAAACAGGCGTCAATGGGACTTCTAAACTTCTTCGGAAGCATCAGGGGATCATAAGAACAAGCGATGAATAGCTACAGATGCATACTTATTCCAGGAATATGTATTCCAATAATTGAATCTAATCATTCAAGTCATTTTACTCTTACTGTGTTGGATATTTGATGTTACCAGTACACAAGTCATCAGGGGGTCATAAGAACAAGCGATGAATTGCTACAGATGCATACTTATTCCAGGAATATGTATTCCAATAATAGAATCTAATCATTCAAGTCATTTTACTCTTACTGTGTTGGATATTTGATGTTACCAGTACACACGACTACTCTTAAAATATACGTTTCTTTTGATTGAAAGATGTTTACCTTAAAATTAATCTTCCATTGGGAAGTGACAAAGGTTGGAATCTTGGAGCATGGTTGTTATTTTCAGGGACATCTGGGACCATTTCAAGTCTATCAGTTCCAGGAGATATGTGGCTAAACAGCTCATTGTTGTCTAATAAACTGCATTAGTGCAACTTTGTAAGTAAGGGAACAAGGAGATAAAGTTAAAAAATGACTACACTCTGTTCGAACTCACAGAATTTCCAGAGAGGGATTATTGCAAAGGTTGGAAGGCAGCGGTTGGCTAAAGTTATTATATCCCAGGTCCAGAATCTCCAATTTTTTTAGCTTTGCAATCTCATCAGGTATGAACCCAGTAAAGGAATTGTTACGTAAAATTCTGTAAAGAAGTCTCCAGTGAGTTGCCAATTATCTTAAAGAAAAAGACTTAAATTTAGAGTTTGTAACAACAGCGACTAGGAAAATGAAGACATCCAGTTTAAATATGCACATACATAAACTTCAAGTGAACCAAGCGTGCGAGTTCAGGAGCTAGGGTACCACATAGATGGAGATCTTTCAAGTCCCTGTGAGCAGATAAAAAAACACCTCTAAGTCAAACCCATAAGAACATCAGCATCATGGATATTTTTACAAATAGCCAATTCCACTTACATGCTATGCTACTTACTATCTTGAAAATATATTCATGATAATAAATGGAGACATTGCGAATGAAATTCATTGCATTCACGAGAAATGGATAAAGTAGAATGTGTTTCTAGAGTTAGCTAGAGAAGAATATATTCTAGCTATGATATAATTACCCTTTTCACAAAATTCGACAGCTACTTAATTCTTGGAACTACAGAATTATGTATCAGGCCAAGAAACAAAGCAATCATGTTATACGTGTAGCTCTAAGTATCTAGTTTAAATTTAATTGAGAAACATCAATAAACTGGAGAAAGTTGGCATCAAAGGTAATATGTGAAATTTGCCTCCTCTTATTTGATTTCTGATCAAGCCTAAATTTTTCTATCTTTGTACCTTGAATCTAGTAACCTTGCTAAAAAAGCCCTCCATGTGTACCCTTTCTAGAGGAGCACCAGGTTTTCTAAGTCTCTCCCTTGCATTAGACTGTGGTTCATCATTCTGAATTTAGAGATCAAGTTATTTTCGATGCAAAAGAGTGAGCATACCAAAAGCTTGTCATTTATCAGTCTTTTGATCATACAGCTTATGGAGGAAAAGTTTGAGAATTCAAATAGAGACCAAATTTAGATTAATCTATATGAACCAAGTAGATCAAAATTGAAAAATGAAAAAACAATTGCAGCAACTTTTACTACTTACAAAGACACAACACTCCCATTTAAGCAGCCAACTCCTAACCAAGTACAGGGATTTTCCACTCCATCGCCATCTTTCCAATTCGACAAAGCCCCGAATGGATCACTCTCTACTCTCTCCCTGAATCTCAATAGTGCCAAACCTGCAAGAAAAGGAATAAAGACTAAAACAAAACTTTTGAGTCCTAAATGGCAGATAATAATAATAAGACTAATACCTTCATCATTGATAGACAAACAGAAACTCAATTCCTGATGCACCAAACAGAAAAACAGCGCAATAACCAACAAGCTAAATTTGCAGTGCCAATTCATTTCATAAAAAACATAAACAATTCCAAAAGCTGAAAACAATTGTTGTAGACTGAAATTCACAAGTAAATAATTGAATAAAATGTTGGAAGAGAGAAAAAAAGGAGAACGCGTCCAAGCAAGCAAAAACTGGAAGCTCTTTTTTGACTTTAGAATTTTCGAAATGGGATTGTTACTGTGCAAAACGTGAATTTTTCTTTTTGAGTTTTGAGGCAATAGATAGAATTTTCAAGACAAGTTGCCTCACAAAAAAAGTGGTTCAGACTTTAAGAGAGATTGAAAGATTCATAAAGTGTGACCGAGTAAAAGCTAAAGACAGCTCATCATCTCTCCTTGTTATCTTCACTTGTTTCATTGAGGAGCTTACTTGGAAAATTCAGGTGGGCCCTCTTGACTTTTTTTTTATGAGCATCAATTTTTTTTCGAGTGTTTTGACAAATTTTAAAATAAGTTGATTTTTTTTTTTTTTGGCTTAATGTCATTTATTGAATAACAAATATATGTTTTTATCTCTGTTATTTTTTATATTATTTTATGTTTACTTTTTTTCTTTCATTTTTTTAATTTTTGCTCTTTTTTCCCTCTTTCTTTCTTTCATTTTTTCCTTCTTCCGGTTTTTTCGTTTCTCCATTTTTTCCTTTTCTTGCTTTTTCTTTCTTAATTATTTTCTTCTTATTTTATTTTTTTTTAAATTATTTATGGTAAAGAAGAAATATAGTCATTACTTATTATAACTATAATTTTAAAA
>JAPFFP010000094.1:9102357-9122809 GCA_026153255.1 Solanum medicagineum | reverse complement strand
GTAGGGCGTGGCCTGGCTTGTCTGGGCTGTGTGCGGGCAAGTGTGTGTAGGGCGTGGCCTGGCTGCTGTAGGTTGCCGAAACTCCCACATCGGAAAAGAGAGGGGGAGTCCTGGGCTATATGTTGAGGACGGATCCTTGCATGTGCATACGCGTTTTCCCGGGCTTGCCTGGGAGGAACAAAATCGTGCGACCCTGTGGGGCCATAGCGGACAATATATGCACGTGTGGGGTCGGATCGTGACAGTATGTGTACATATTTATTAAAAAAATAAAAAAAGGATAAAATAAATTAGAAGCAGAGAGTTAGTTGAGGGTGAGATAGAATATTATTTATTTTTTAAAAAAAAATAATATCACTTTTTTTAGGAACGAGTGAAGGAGAGGGTGAAGTTTGAATTTTTTAAAAATATTTTATAAAAGATATTTAAAAAATAAAGAGGTGGGGATTGCTGGGGGGTGGGGGGTAGAGTAAGTGAGAAAAATATTTTAAAATTTATCTTTTTAAGAACAATAATATTTTTTAGGGAGAATATTAATACTTTAATCTTTAACTTCTAACTAATATTAATAGTTTATTTAATTTTTGTCAAGATAAAATATTTTATTCATGTGATATGTTGTGACAAGGTTTTTTTCAATAAAAAAGAGAATGTATTACACAAACTACGAAGACATATTTTTCAAACTAATAAGTGATAGTTTAGATACGACACTCATATCTAAATAGTTTAGACATAAAACTCAATCAAAAAGAATAATTTAAATCACTTATCTCTTAAAAGAATTATTTACTCAATCAAAAAGAATAATTTAAATCACTTATCTCTTAAAAGAATTATTTTTCAAAAGTATTTCCCTCGTACCAAACACTTATGGTTCCTTGTTCTATAGAATCACTTATAATTCGAGGAAATTAGATTTGTTTTCTCTTTCTGCTGTTCTACTGTAGTACATGTCAACCAAACATAAATTGTATCAAACAACTTTTTTTTTTTCAAAAAAACAAAAAAACAAATTGCCAATTAGTATTTTAAAAAATTTTGCTTTTCTATAAGGGAGATGCATGTCATCAAATAAGTTGGCTTGCTTCTAGCTACCTCTAGCAACTAATATTATAATAGACTTAATTATTTTCTCATATATATATTATTTCATTCAAGATTAGACATCTATTTCGAGTTCGACTAATTAAGATTCATATTTTATAGTTCTATTTCTGGAGTAAAATATTTTATAATAAAAATAATTATATTCTTTAGATTCAACGTAAAACTTTTGATTTTAAAAAAATACTTATTGCTCTATTTGATCCCAATTATTATTGTAATACCATTCATCACACAATTTGCCAGGGATTTGATGAGCTAAGTCTTCTGGTTCAACTATTAAAAACTTGCACGTTTAATTTCGAAACAGTCATCTAATTTAGTGTAAATTTAATTAATTATTAATAACACCTCAGCTTAATTCTTGTTACAAAAATGTGCCAAATGTCAATTTGCAGAAAATAGTGAAGTTCATTCCTTGTGCTATCCCATTAACTCTCTCCTTTAATCAACTCAGCTAAATGTTTGAATAATGTTGGGCAAAATAATAGAACTCCTATTATTTATAAAAATGATTGCCAAATCAACTATCTTATATAGAGTGGAGTGTTGAAAGATTAATAATTTATATGTTTTAAAATATTATGAAAATAGTGAAAATAAAAATGTGAAGATAGAAATGTGAGCATACAACGAGAGATAATAAGAGTAGAAAATTCAAGAAGATATTTGGAACAAGATGGGAAGTAGCTGGAAGATAAGCTGAGGAAGGTGAGACCTAGATAATTCCGAAATGTAAAGAGGAAATGCATAAATGCTCCAAGGCGAAGAGGTTTGAGAGATTGACTATGATAAGTAGGTAGATGCAAATCAAAAAAGTATTGAAGAGATCAGATAATTAAATATGATATATATGACACTCCTTCCAACTTAATTATTCAAGAAATATGACCCTACATAGGAGATGAAGGTCGATGATCAGGATAGAAGGATAATAAATAGTTGACCGTTGTCTAGTTTTCCTTATTAGTATTGCTATTATTAGTCTTCTACTTTACGTTTTATTCTTCAATTTTTATTATTATTTTTGTTGTTTTCTTTTACTTGGTTCACAATATTATTTGTTATTGTTTTTTTCTACTTTAGTTTTAGCATGACTTCTTCACTATTGTGTTCCCTTTCTGTACTTGCTTTTAATATGTGTTACTTGTGCCGAGGATCGTCCCGAAATAATCGCTCTGCCTTCACACGATAGAAATAAGATTATATATCCTCTACTTTCTCCAAACCTTATTTATGAGATTATACTAAATATAATGTTATTAAAAGTTTCTCGTCAAAAGTAGATTCGAATTAAATGATTGATTTATATGGATGCGAAAGAAACATTACAAACTAAATAAACTAATAAAATTGATAAAAGATGTAGAAAAGTAACAAGTTGGAACAGGATAAAGGGAAAGGATCCAAACAAAAGCATCTGATCACTTAAAAACAAGCATGGCTTTAGAGAATGACCTATATTTTGACCTTTAAGAAGTTATAATTTGTCTCACCCAAACTAAAAATAAATTTTGGAAAATTTTGTTTTGATTTTAAGAGATATGGTTTTAATTATTTTTTCTAACAAATATGTTAGGATTGTAGTTGGATAGATCATTAGTTGATACAAAGTGAACTAGATATTTTGATACAAACATAGTACTAAATTAACTAACCAAGCTTCACCAAAATGACTAAGAAACTGTTTGACATTATTCTTATTATTTAAAAAATAAATTATGAAGGAGAAAAAATCAAAATCTTAACCGTTTATATTTGGCTAAATCATTAAAAAAACTTTTTTTTTATTAGTATTGAAACAATAATGGAGTATCTCTCATTGCACCACATCGATGAACTTGTATTTTACATATTTATAGAAATCGTTAAAATTACTAGTATAAATCGTTGCTATCGCTACTTATTAATTATAAAAAGCGATTAAGCAGCTAACGTTGAGTTTAATTTGTTCCTATAGCTACATTCCAAGATCCTAAGTTTGTAAATTTTTTATTTTGCCACTCGGGTCAAAATAAAAGGATTACTAGAAATTATCTTAGCAAATAAAAATATACCATCTGTCATTTATTTTTTTACATGTTTGTCAAAAAATCATAGATAAGATAAATAATTTTTTCTAATTTACCCTTTATCCACTCCTCTTGAAAAATATTTGGAACTTATAAACTTTTTAGGCTTTTAAAAATATTAATTACAGTGATAAAATAAAAAAAAATTAATAAATTTTGTCTTGCTTTATTAAGCTGATAATAATTTAGAATAACTATTAATTAATCCCAAACTTTGAGTATTTATCATAAAAAACTAGTTTTGGTTTCAAAGAAGATAAATGCCTGAATAATTCCGGCATTTCACTAATTATGAGATTATACTAAATATATCATTGTTGTATTATTATATGTCCTATTAATTATTTTATTTCAAGTATCTTATTATTAATATATATATATATATATATATAGATTTCTCATGGGTATCTATGATTTGTCACCAAAATTTGGACACTCGACCAAATAAACTGCCACATACTTTAATTTAGTACATACCAAAAGTGGTAACAAAAATTAATTAGATTAACTTAAACTCCAAATTATATACTACTAACTTTGTCTTTATAATTCTTGCAGTCTTGCATTGCTCTTACTAAAATGCTAATGCCAAACTCTTTTCCCTTTAAAATAATACATCACCTAAGAATATTCGATTTTTTGTAATAAGTTTTCTGATTATTAAATCAAGTCAAAATTTGTATCAGGTAATATAATAGCTCAATTTTAATATAATAATTCTAGTGGTCAAATATGATACTTGTGTTAGCTTAGTTTGACCATAATTTATTTTGTTTATTTTTCACTTTCATACGTTGGCTGACATACTATAAAAAGTCTATTGTTATATACTCATATATGGTTGTAATTACTAGTTTTTTATACATAAATTATTTTTTATTATGATATCAATTAATAATTTCTTAGGTGGGCTATACCATTTCACAACGTTGTCTTGGTATTTTTTGAATTAAAAGTGGCATATGGTTGCCGGCCACGTCTAGAAAAGTCTCAATTTTTTCTTTTTCTTTCTTGGGGGTGGAGTGGTTTCAAGAACACTCACAAGTCACAACTTCTAGTGGACGGGTTATCTTACCAGAAAAATAAGCTCATGCTCCTTCAAAATAAATTATTTATATTTATATTTTTTTATATTTTATATTTTTCTACTAGTAAAATTCACCTCTTAATATTAAAATTTGCATGCTGATGTCATGCCGACATCAGCATTCACCTTGTATGATATGTCAATATGGTATACATATACCAATAAGGTATCACAATGGATTAATTTCATTTCTATATGATAGCGATATGGTATCAATTTACCAATAGAGTATCACAAAGAATATATCTTTTACTAATTTAGAATTTAATAAATAAGTTTGTAACTTTAATAATTTTCTCATAATTATTTTAATTATTAAAAAAACAGCTCAAAATTATATAATACTGATAGGGTATCAATATACTGATGTATCACAAGAATATAATTTAGAGTTTACTCAAAAATTTTGTAACTTTAATAATTTTCTAGTCCTATACGATACCAATATTGTCGCGCCCCAGGAGGGTACCTAAGACGTGATTGACACCTAGAGACTAATGCCAATTCCCAAGCGAACCACTTAGCCTCATCACAATCATTCAATCAACAAACTCTACAAATCAGCGGAATACATAAGAAAGTAAATGAGCACATCTATCTAATCTGAAAATAATATAATAAATGAAATGCTAGTAGAAAGAACTAGCTCAACAAATCTTAACAATCAATATTCAACCCTAGTCTATAAAGCCTCTATTACGATCAAGTGGTGCCAATGAAAGACCCATGGCTACCTCAAATCAAAATAAAGCTGTCAAGTCTAACTCTATAAGCAAGATGAAATAAAAGTAATGAATCCTCCGGGGTAAGGGAGGCTCACCAATCAGCTGACTACTCAGATCCTTAACGATTTGCCTGTTGACAATCTCTAATCCCTATATCTGCATCATAAAATGATGCAGGTCTGAGTGGCGTCAGTACGTTCAGTACGTGGAATATACAATATGTAAAATAACTGAATGAAACAGAAACATGAAGAATAATATGGAACAATATCAACTCAGAATAATCAGTATTCAACATGTCAAATGTCTATCTAAAGCAAGAATAAAGAGTAGACAAATGACCCATCAACCAATCAAACCTCATCAAACAAATCAAACTCATCTCAAAAGAACTCCACTCAACTCATCTCATCACATCTCATCTCATCTCGACTTAGAGTACTCAAGGTAGGAACTTTCTTGGAGTTTCTCTTATTCGACAACAATCACTTATGAGTCAGTGATTGCACAACAAGCCACCGTTGTTGCCACAGTCGTTTCGTACTTGCTAGATAGGGAACGAATCAAATTTACTATGGACCATCAACAAATCAAATAAGTCCTCTATTATTTTAGGGACTCTATCAAGAGGGAACCTTAATGTGATGGTTTTAATCTTCACTTACGCTTGGCAACGTAGTTTGACGAGTGCGAGTTGGATTAACTCTTACTCTTTCAGTGCTCGATACTCTTCCCAAAACTCAATGCTCATAAGACAATCAATCCAATCAAATTATCTTAGATTAGCCTCATTGAGGCACTCATCATTCAATCGATCTCATAAAGACTCTCATCATCTTATCAATCAACCTCTCAATCAATAACTCAAGACTTAGAACAATCATTAGGAAACAATCGAATAGACAAATAATTAGAGTTCATTTATGGAGACTCATGGGACTATCAAGCTCTATGAATTCATCATCTCATCATTCTCACATCACAATCACAATTGATATTCTCAATTCAAGGCTCTAGACTCAATCTCTAGGTTCATTCATGTATGCTTTCAAAATTATCATGTAGGGTTATTCAATAGCTCATGAAAAGTGATCAATTCGAGAAAACAAGTTTATGATGATCATCAACATATGAAAATACATGTAATCAATAAAATTTTCAAGAAAACCCATCAAGAATCATGTATGTAGACTCATGACCTTTCAACTCTCTCCTAAGACCATCTATAGGACACACAAGAGAGCAATCTTATGCTTTTAGTTTAGTCTTTACATATTTGGGGTGAAACTATCAATAATCGACTTCAAGAATTTGCTTTTAAATTCTCCAATCTTAGGTTCTTCTCTTCTCTTCCCTCAAGCCCTAACTTTCCAATGACTTATAAGAGACTTAGCATAAGGTTTTGACCCTTTTTACGCTCAAAACGATCTGTTTTGATCGTGTATTGAGTTTCGGAGGGGTTGAAAATTGTCCGGGAATCCCCTCATAATTAAAAAGAAAAATTTCAACTTCGAAAAAGTGGGTCTGCGACGTGGACCCATCACGCCTTAGTATATTTTTTTCCTGAAAATTTTGCGAACGAGTTTTTCAATCTCTGATGAAAAAATTAAAAAAAAAACATAAGTCAAGTCCATGACAAGGTGCATCGCGCTTGTGTCGTGCACTGACACTGTTTCTGCGTTTCGAATCAAAAACTTATCTTTTGACCCGATCGCTCTAAAAATCGACCGAGACCATTTTCCCACTTAATTTGTCATGTCGAGCACATATACGGCCTCGAATTTGCAAACAGAGCATGGAAAGACACATTATGCACACGTCTCTTCTCTAGGGGTATTTTGGTAATTTTATCGGGTGTTACAGATATGATATAAATCTGCCGACGAAGTATCACAACGAATATTTTTTCTATTAATTTAGAGTTTAATAATTTTCTTATTTATTTCCTATTTATTTCTTTAAAAAAAATACATAATCCTGTATGATAACAATTGGGTATCAATATAATGCTAGAGTATCACAGAGGTTTGAATTCATTCTATATGATACCGGTATTGTGTGTGTGTGTATGCTGAGGGTTGCATGGCGTCAGCATGATGTCAGACACGAAATAAAAAGGGGTAAGTGGGTAAAAAGATAAATAGTTTAGACCATGGCTCCATAGGGTCTGTTTGGAAAGCCACCTAGTAATTGGAATTGGTGTGATTACTAAGATAGTTATTACACACCTTGTAATTACATACCCAGGTTATTACATTGTCCTGTTTATTTGTCAGACTGTAATTACAAGCGTGCTGTTTGGTAGCACGAGTGTAATTTACAAGGTTATATTAAATTTTAAAAATAAAAGTTAATTACTTAAAATTAAATTTTTATATTAGACAACTATAAGTATTTATAAATAATATTAAATTAAATATCTAAGATATATATTGTCTTAACTAATATCATAAAAAATCAATTTATATTTTCTAAATTAGTATATTTGAATTAAATTAATTATAAAAACTAAAAATATAAATTTTATGAGAACATCATGAAATATGTGGTTGACAAAAATATTAAATATTATAAGTATAATGTCATAGTAAAATTGTTAAAATATTTGATGACAAAATAATCTATCTAATTTAACTAAAAATAATAAATGGCTTGTAATGTGGAACATCAAGTCAATACTAAAAAAACAAATGAAACTAAAAAATATAACATAAGTTTTAAATTCAAAATAAAAATATTAACATAATACTCTTATGTCAAGTTTCAATATAACAAATATAAATATGATTTAAAAGAAAATAATATGTATATTTATAACTTTATCGAACAATGAATTCAACTTTAATTTAAAAATTAGAATGCTAATAAAATCATGCTAGTGGAAAAAATAAAATAAAACATAGAATAAATAAAAAATATAATAGTGTGAAAAAATTTATGGAATCACATGACAAAGATTGAGAGTAGCAAAGAAATAAAATTATAAAATAAAATATAGGTTTAGAAAAAATTAGAACAATACAAAAATAAAAATAAAAATAATTTAAAATGATCAAAATAAAAATAAATCAAAATGAAAATATAAAAATAAAAATAAAAGATTTTTTTTAAAAGTAGCGGCATGTAATTACACCATGTAATTACCTGCATTTCACAGCCTCCCTCAATGAATTGAAAAGTATAATTACACCCAATCTGCTGACCATGTGATTACTTGTCATCCAAACAGGTCAGATAATGTAATTACACCAAATTCATTTAAAGGATAATTAAAAATATTCTTGGGATAAATATTTAGTGGCATTTAAATGGTTGTTTGGTTGGCAAATGTGGGATAACTTATCCCTGGACTAATAAATAGTACCGAGATAAGTTATCCCTCTTTTTGGGTGGTATACCAATTCCGGGGTAACTTATCCGGGATAAAAGGGTCAATGATAAGAATATCCTTTTACACCCTTTTTATACCTCACTTTGTATATTTACATTATTTTTGATACAATATATAATAATATTCACAATTTTACTCTTTATTTGTATAATATTTCTTCATATTTTCTATTAATAAATTACACTATATAATATAATTTTTATTGACTAATTCTTATGTTTTTTATATTTTTATTTTTTGTAAATTCTTTTTTACTTTAACAAACTTAAAAATGCAGGTTCTACTTGTAAATTAAATAAAAAAAGTTTTATTTTTAAATGCATACCACATACGATATTAAATGGAAATGCACACCTAAAAATATTTAAGCTAAATAAGATGAAAGATTTATCTTAAAAATGAATATTGAATAACTAAAGTTAGCAAAGAAAATACATTAGAAACTAATAAGTGTATTTTTGTAAACAAGTAATATATTCTTAAAATTTATCCAACAACCAAACACTCAATAAGAAATAACCTCAACATAACTTATTCCATTATTATTAATTTCAACATAATTTATTCCATCATAACTTATATTCGAAACCACATGACCCATATGTCTAATAAGGAGGAAATATATTTTTTGGAAAAATCTTTTGGTTAGTCAACATATTTTAAGAAATATTATAAGTTACTTAAAAACGAGTACAAAGTGATTTTCCTTTTTTTTTTTAAAAAAAAAAAAGTAGAGAAAATTAGTTTTGTAAGTCACACTTCAAGTTGTTGTTTTCTCCTCATCCACTCAACACTCAAATCTCCACGTATTTTAAACATCTTTGGGTGTAATTTTTTTGGGCAAACAAGGTATATTTCACTAGTTTTGGGTCTAATTACATATTTTTTCATGAGTTTTTTAAATTATAATTCGTGTCAGTTTTCAATCAACAGAAACATGTATCTATATCTCAAATAAATGAAATCAAATTATTAGGTGTAATTTTTTTTACATATACTTTATCCAAGTGAGTTCATATGCATTTGGGATATATTTAGTCTCTCACTCGCCTCTCTCCTATCTCGCTTGCGTTTTGTCTTATGTATATGTACTTCAGAATGTGTCTAATAACCCTCTCCCTCCCCGCCGCCCTCACACACACACACACACACACACACATACATAATATGTAATGTAATTCATATGTATCTTGGATCTCGCTCGCTTCTCTTCTCTCTTGCCTCTCTTCCTCTTGCTTGCTCCAGTCCCTCTCGATTGCCTCTCTCCCTTGCTCACCTCTTTTCCTATATTTCTGTATTTCAGAGTGTAACTGGTAGAAGAAATATATGTATCTAGATTTATCTAATTTAAATATGATATAAAATTATTAATTAATGAGATAATATGCAATTATTTCAAACTATAAGAGAATTACTAAATATAGTAGAAATGACGATGGTTAACTAATTGACAAGTTGTATATTTAGACAGTTTTTCCAATTTTCTTTCATCTTTACACTGTTAACGGGCCAGTCCTATTTCAAAAGGTCCTTCTTCTTATAAAACATGGGCTTAGCAAGTTGGCCCATTATCGTCGATAATCAGAATTCAGAAGGATGGCTTGAGCTTCAAATAAAGATTGTAAATTCTTATAAAATATGTAATTGTATTAAAATTGATAGGGGGCTGAGCACAGCCGAATATCTTTACGTCATCTGGCTTATAAAATGTTTATAGAATATATCAATAATGTGTATTTCATAATAATATACATATCCATACAATATGTACTTAATAATTATACATATATGTGCACACATATACACAATATATACACAAGCACCAATACAGTAGAGTGTATATGTAAAGTATACTTGGGTCATGTTTCGTATAACTAATGTCCTAATGGTAAAAATTGATAAATATTTCAAAATAATTTAACTTTCAATTTCTAATATTTACACGTAATGATATGCTTCATTACTGTTTAGTCAATCATTGTCACGTAAAACAAAATGAGAATAGTTAACTAATTAGAGTATTAGTATGGAAAAAACTTACCTTAGCTTTAATGGCCGCAAAACATTGCTGTTCCTTCTTCCGTTTTAGTTGTCATAATTCATGATAAGATTTTGCATTACCCTTACGAAAAAAATAGTTAGGAGTATAGTTTAACTAACATATCCTTTTTACGTACTTCTAACATCTAGAATAATAAATATTAAGAACAAAGATGAAAAAAATTATTAGTTAATTCTCTCTTGATTATTTTAATATACATGATAATTAAAAAGGAATGGAAACAATAATATTTATTTATATAAATTATGATTCGAATTGTGATGTCATGATTAATCTTTTTAATTGAATTGGCATGTATGTTGATGTGCGGGTGGAGGGTCAATATATATGTAGGAATTTGAAGATGTAAATAGTATTTCCTTAGTCCGACAATAGTTGTTTATTATTAACTTGACACAAAGATTATGAAACAGTAAATGATATGAGTAATTTTACCAAACCACCTTTAATAAATATGAGTAATCTAAACATTGAAAATTAGTATTATTTAATAAAATAAGTATTATTTAATATTTTAAAATAGTATAATGAATAAATAAAAATAAATGAAGGGGGTATATAACTATAATAAGAAAGACAAATAAAATTCTAGAAGGAGAACCTAATATAAAGCCTTGGGGAATTGACCATCCAATGTGCGCACTTTCAATGAAGAATACAAAAAGGCTTTTTTGATAGAGCATCATTCATCTTTTTACTATTTTGTGCTGCTACCGGCCATTCTTTATCCATTTGTGTCTTCAATTTGATCACTTGATTCAAAATTTGGATTAATTTAGAGAATTTTCAGAATATTATAATAGTGAATACATATATGATATAAATATATATAAAAAAGACTAATATATTTAGAAAATATTTGTATAAATTTATAATAAGTTATGAGTACGGTTGAACATATTGATATAAAATGAAAAATAAGGAACAAATATATTTGATATATTGATACAATGTATAATCAGTAGCAAAAAGAAACAAATGAATTTGATATAAAAGTATAAACAATGATCATATACATTTGAATAAATTGACAAAAATTTATAACTAGTCGCGAATACACTCAAATAGATTGATACAAATGTATATAAGTGAAGAAATACACTCATATAGATGAATACAATGCATATACAAGTTCATTGATACATGAGTACATACAATGTATATATAGGTATATCTGATTTCTTGACAAATCCACCAAAGCTATCTCAAAATTTGCACAAAAATATCTCAAATTGGAGATATGAGCTACTCGTGATACATCCAATCTTTCAAAACATCACCCATCTAAAGCTAATTACAATTTCATAAACCTACAATTTAAACTTAAACTTTAAAATTTCCTCTCCTGATTGTCAATGGAGTTTCATAAATCCTCATGAGTCAATAATGACGATGCTCTATAGATGCAAGGGAGAGGAAGTATAGTGTCGTTGAATTTGATTTTGGGAAGAATTCAAAGAATCATCCTTGAAAGAAAAGAATGAAAGAAAAAATCATTCATGAAAGAGGAAACAATGCACTTAATTTGGAGTTATATGCTAATTTGGAGAAATAAATAGAGGAAAGGAAGACAACTAATAAATAAAATGCTAGAATTAAGGCTAAAATATTGTTTTTTCCTTTTTGAAAGGAAAAAGCCAATATACTAGTATAATAAAATAATGTCCATCACCCCAAAAATTGGGCCAACTCTACAAATGTACATTAAGTCCAATTAATAAAGTAAAGAAAAGAACAATTATAGGCAAAACACAGATCTAGAAAGATCTATCAACATTGGAAAGTCCGTTCCTTTCCTATTCCAATAGTCGCTGATCTATAACGTCTCTTCATTGTTACAACGATAGATATCTCCATGCATGTTCATATGATGACACCCTTAAGCTCACCCGTCACTCTCTTGTCTGGGCTTGGATAGATTCCATTAACGCATTAAAGATCTCACGGATGCCATAAAGTCTTGTCCAGTGAAGACTGCTTCAATCCACTATCGCCGAGTGAACAGTGATCTCCTCGATTGGTGAATTTTTCAATCAAACTGTGCTTCTTGTTCAGATGGATATGCTTTCTATTCTAGATTGCCCCAATTCAGATAAGTCCCCTTAATCTTGTGACTTCCTTAGATTTGTCAGTCTCAAATTCATCCTGATTTATTAATCAACAGGCTGAACCTCAAATGGAGCTGATACCACTGTTCGACCAACAACTAGGACTTAATCAAGACCAACAGGTTTCTAATTGTTTCCTCCATGAATTACTTATTTTCTTTTTCACATTTTTGTTATGCCTCGAATATTTTGCATCTTTTTGATTCGAACATTTGGTACCTGTTGTGCATCTAGTTGTATTAGTGCCTTTTCCTGATCTGAAATCTATTGTATAGATTGATAAGTTAAGACAATTGTACCTGTAAAATAGAAATTAGGTCAATAAAAAAATTCACAACCTTATTTCCTTCCATCCATATATGTTGTTACTCCACATTTTTGCCCTGTCGTTGCTTATTTATTTTCTGCACCTTCAGATTAACATTCCAAGGGCAATCTCAAATCCCTTTTAAACAATTGTAAGCCACTAAGGAATCCACTTCCAAGATTACGAGTAACCACTTTTGTTAAATGCACACTTTCAGACCTTCATTTATAGCCCATGACTTAGCTTCTATGCTTGATTTAACACCTAAATCATGAGCTGCAGCATACACAAACTCTCCACTCTAATCCATTATGCAGAAACAACACTAGGCCCAAGATTGCCTTTTGATGCTCCATCTGTATTATATTTAAACCAGTCTTCCCTTGGTAAATTTCAGCATACTAATTTGGGGACAATAATCGATTTGTACTTTCCCAAAACTTGTACTAGATTAGACCAGTTGTCAGGGATATTCCCTAATCAAGGGGATACAGACCTTGCTAAACTATGCAAGCATCTGTTAATCTCCACCATCATGCCATGTAAATTGAAATTATTCTCATGCCTAAGTTTGTTTCTCCTTTATAAATTACCCATATGAAGCAAGGTATAACATTATATAGAGGTTTAAGTTTATTGGAGCAATCTGCATATCATCATTTATAAGTAGTTTCCTTTAGGAAGTAAAAAGGACCCTGAATTCCTGCCCCACCTGCAAAAGCTTTCCAAATCTGTCTAGCAATAGGACATGTTAAGAAAAGATATTGGTAGGTTTTATTTACCCTTAGATCACAACTACAACACAAAACATCCTCACATTGACCTTTCCTACTCCAAAGCTCACCAATAGGAATTTTCTTTTTAAGCTTCCTTCACACAAAAAAGACACTTTAAAAGGAATTTTTTTACTCCATATCTTCTCAAAATACTCTTTTGATGGACCTGGGGTTCTTAATGATTCTCAGGATGATTTAACAGAAAACTTAACTGAACTTGGAAGCATCCAGACTGGATTATCATCTCTTCTTTAGACCCAATGCCTTTAATAATTTGATCTGCTACATTATCAGACATATTATGTCTGATCCTACCCTTATTCCATTTACATCAATCATTACCCCCTTCATATTCTTTTTCTTTAACTTCAGAAGATTAGGTAACTGGAAGCAGATAGTATAAAGCACTCATTTGGGTTCAATTGTCATACATGAGATTGCTATGTCCAAAGTCGATTTTTCACCAGATCTCTTGATAAAAAAGACCTCTAGCAATTAACATATGCTTCCAAGTTTGAGAGCCTCCATTCCAATCAACCATCTGTAGTCTATGCCTTTTGCAGTATTTATTCCACATGAAGTTAGACCACAAGATTTTCTTGATTCTAAAACATCACCATAACTAGGCAAAAAGAGATCTTGATACCTCAAATAAGGATATCCTAGGCCACCCTCCTTTTTGGGCAAACACACCTCATTCCATGCCACCCAAATATTTATCACATGCTTAAAAGGAATGATCACAGAAAACTGATAAATAGGAACACTTTGCCGCACACTACTAATCAGAACAGCCTTACCCCCAAATGGGAGTAACTTGCCTTTCCAAGCCTGTAACTTTAATTGGATCGTCTTGATTAAGTCTGAGAAGTGAGACTTTCTTTTTTTATCATAGACCACAGGACACCCAAAATATGTCAAAGGGAACTTTCCTTTGTGAAAGCCAGTGCACTTCTCTACCCTTTTTAATATCTTCATGTGAAGCCTTGTGATAAACATAGAAAACTCTTTTTTCTTGTTAATTTTCTATCCGGATAGAAACTCATAATCACTCAGGGTCTTAATAAGAAACTCTAGAATAATACCAACTGTTTTAACAAATATAATCGTATCATCAACATATGAAAAATAATTAATCAAATAACTTCATTTTGCTAATCCATAACCCTAAAAACCTGCATATGTAAACACATTATTTAAGGCCCTCGATAGGATATCAACCATTAGAATGAACAAAGAGGGAGATAAAGGATCTCCCTGCTCAACACCCCTTGTAGAATGAAAAACTTCACAAGTTTGTCCATTGATTAAAATAGAATACCAATAGTTAGCCAACAGTCTCTATATTTTGTCAATGACTATCTCATCAAACCTCATTCTCCTCAATACTGCAAATAGAAAGTCATATTCCACTCTATCATAAGCCTTATCCATTTGATAATTACATTAGCCACCTTGCTTCTCATCTTTATATCCACTACAATTTCCTATGCTAGAAGAACATTTTCTGGTGTACTTCTCCCTTTAACAAAATCGGATTGGTTACCTGAGATAAGATTAGGTAAATATTTTTCAAGCCTATATGCACAATTCTTGATATTACCTTATTCATGAAGTTACTAAAGCTTATAGATCTAAAATCAAATAAGCTTGCAACCCTATCCTTCTTTGGAATTAGCACCAAATTAGTATGAGTAATGGCCATAGGTAATATCATACTTTGAAGAATGTTGTGACTACTTTCACCACATCAGCCTTAATAATATTTCAGTAGACTTGATAAAAATGTCCATTCAAACCATCAAGTCCACTTGAACTATTACCATTTAGAGTAAAAATCACCCTTCTGATTTCCTCCATTGTTGGCATTTTATTCAAGATGCTGTTATCTTCATGACTAATTGACTTAGGGATCAAATCCACTAAAGAAGAGTCATTATTCTGCCTTTCCTTTCTAAACTGCTCTTGAAAAAATTGAACAATCCTCATGTATTTCTATTTGATGTTCAAGCAAAAATAATTGAACTTTAATTGAACTTTAGTCACATGTGTGCATGAATATTAATCATATAAAACTTCAGATATTATGTCTAAAGCAGACTTTATCAAAACTAACTTAAAACAATAAGTATATGTCAAGTGGAATACACATGCAAATATATGAATTAATCCTGATTTTATGGGTGCTTAACCCATGGTTTTAATTTGTAATAATAATTTATTGAAGTCATGATGTATTTATTAAACACTTGCCAAGCTAATTACTACTCCCTTTATTTTATATTAGTCACTTTTCTTTTTCATACAAATTAAGAAATCATAAATAGATCGATAGTTTTATCAATTCATACCTTAATTTTTTTTTAAAATTCTTTTTATAAACAAGTGTGAGCACTTTTAAAAAGAATTAATCACAAGAGTAATATGGGGAAAAATCATTTGACACTTTCTTAATTTAGTAAGATGATCAACTAATATAGGACAACTATTTTTAATATAGTGATCAAATAATATAAAACAGAAGAAGTGTCTAATTAATTCATTGCATCTCTAGATTTTTTTATCGTCCAAGATGAAAATATTCTCCATTAAGAGGTATCTTTTGATTCATCAAAAGTTGAAGAGTTAAACATGCCATAGAATAAGAGAATCGATTTCCAAAAAATAGCCGAGAGCATATCCAAAAATGGGACCGAATCAAACTTTTAAAAATTGAACTATAATCGAAAAATTGAACTGAAGTTTTTAAAAAATTGAGTCAAAGAATTAATTAAACACTCATTCTTACATGATTTTCTTGTTATGTTTTTATTCTTTTATTGATTGAATGAAAGAAAGGAAAAGACACATTTACCATTATTAATTTTCATTTTTATTTTTTTAAAAAAGAAGTATAAGAGGGAGTAATGATTAGGTTCTACTGTAGGTGATTTTTGACATGAAGAGAACTTATGTTCAATATGAACGTAACTACTACTCCTTTGTTTCAATTTTCATAATTCATAGAGTAATTAATATTATCCAATATTAAAATTGGCATTATATATATATATCTTGTCCATATTCTGTTATCTTTGTCAAGCCAAACAGTATACACTTGCCAAAATCAAGAATATCTTTTTAGGCATATTATTGGCTTGTTGAGAATAAAAGAATATACATTAATATGTCCATTCTTTTATTTGTCACCATGTTTGGAGGGTGGGGTGTAGCCCTGGTGGAGCCATCTTAGGCGAAGAGTGGCTCATTATAAATTCTTCGTTAAACAATTATATAGTGTGCATAGGTTAAATATTGGTTATATATTAGAGCATATAATTAATTTTATAAATTTCTAACACAAAATTTTAAAAAATTTTGCGCTCTTGTGAAAAAGTTGACTTTTTAGAATATGATAGATTGTTTTTAGTAAAGTTTTTAGACTATTCTAGAATACAATCTAGGATAATCATTTAATAGAAATATCTAGATATTCTCAAGTAGAATTTAGTGTTACTAGAATTTTCTTATAAATGGTCTGGAGAATCATAGAATAGTTTAGATCTTGTAGCATCTAGAACCATCCAAAGACAAGTATAAATGAGGGTGGTTTTATATATTTGTAATTCTACCAAAATAATCCATAAATGAAATAAATTCAAGATTCTTCTCTACTGTAAAATGGAATATAATATTACTAGAATTTTCTTGTAGATGTTCTCTAGAGAATCATAGAATACTTTAGATCATTTTTAGTTTCCGCTTCTTTAATTGAATCTTCTTATCTTAGTTGACGATCTTGAGCCATCATAAGATCTTCCCAATTATACTTTTCTTATGCTATTCTCTACAACTCTTCGCCAAATTCATAGCTCCACAACCGTACTAGCCATATGCAAGTTATAACAAAAACAATAATAATATTTACACGTAGGGTCAAGGAAAAAGTATATGTAGATTCCTATAGAAAAATAAAATCGTTAGGAGTATATGTCACATGGATTTGTTTGCTTAGATGGGTGGTGTTCAAAATAGGATGGCCCGTTTCTGATCATATACAATGAATTATGCATAAATTAATGTGCCTAGTGCAAAACTCTTAATAAGAAAATGAGGGTCTTCTTGTGTATCATATGTGATTAAGTATCTCAATATAGATAATCTAATTATGAATTTACATTATATAAACTATTGGGAAAATACAAAAGTATCCTCTATAACCATAGTTGAAATTTCAGTGACACACTTTAATTATACATGAATTCTATTACTTTTGAATTATTTTAAAGTGTAATAAACACATTCTTAGGTGATTCAGAGAGTGTGTTCACTCTCTTAGAGGCATGTCAGGAAAAAAGTATTAATTTTTTATTAAAACTTAAGTTGATATCTTTTTAATTAATTTTTGAGAGAATGCATAAGTACCCCCCACCCCAAGTACAACCGAAATTTCATCGACACACCTTAACTATACATGGGTCCTATTACCCTCTCTCCTTCCCGCCTCTGAATTATTTTAAAGTGTCATAAACACACTTCACAATCTTAGACATATATTACCACTCAAATAATGAAAGGTGACACTCGCCTCCATATCATCATTGTATCAGTGTCACATCAATAAATTGTTAGATTAAAAAAAAATCTATTGCCGTTTGATTCCTTCTCGTTCATTACCATCACTACACCCACTGCATAATCACTAAATCCACTGTTTGCATCATTAAAACTCATAGCAATCACTATGAAAATTATAACCGACCATCAAATTCATTCCTTCACCTTCAATAAATTCAATGTGTCTACTGTCAATTTTATCTTTCTACTATGATATATTAAATTATAAAACATATATTTTATCACCCACTTTCAGATCCACTATGAAACATGACTCCAATTCTAAAAAATTCTAGTTATTAAATCTAAACTTAAAAATATTAGATATCTTGCAACCAACGACCCGCCAAAAAGAGTAAAATACAAGTTTCATTAAACTTGATAAAAAATCTCCAGTAAAAAAACTATCTAAAATTAAAGTGTAATTTGAGAAGAGTTGAAAGTTGAATTTTTTTTCTAATTGAATTAAGAAAGGAGGCAAAGTATTCTATTACCATGAAAAATTTAAAACAATTAAAATAGATTGATGGTGGAAGTGGAAGTGAGTGTGAATGAAGAATGAAAATGAAGGGTGGGGGAGGGTAGGGGTAGGGGGTGGATGGGGAATTAAAGCAGAGGATGGTGGGGATGGTGATAGGGGTGAATCTTAAGCCGTGGGTCGGGGTGGGAGTGGGGAGCCGGGTTGTGGGGAGGGGGAGGGGGTTGTAGAGTTGGAGTATGATCCACATCAATTATCCACGTTATACTCCGACTCCACCCCCTCTTCCCCCCCCCCTCCGATGCCTCTCCTTCCTTTCAGCTTTATATTCACCCCTAGCCCCAACTCTAATCCTGCCTTCCGCTTCTGTTTACCATTCATCCTTACCCTCTGTCCTTCCCTGCCCTCCATTTTTGTTCTCCATTCACCTCCACCCCACCCCCATTTTCACTATTAAGTTGCTTCAGTTTCTTCAAATTCTCCGTGGTAATAGAACACTATTCTTCCTTTCCTAATTCAATTAAAAACAAACTCAACTTTCAACTCTTTTCAAATTACAGTTTCAATTTTAGGTAGTTTTCTTCAATCGAGATTTTGGACCAAGTTTGATGAAATTTATTGTTTACTTTTATTGTCGGGTCATTACATGCAAGATAAATAATGTTTTAAAATTCAGATTGAATAACTTATTTTTTTAGGATTAAAGTGATATTTCGTAGTAGATTTGAAGATGGATAATAAAATATATGATTTGTGTTTTAATATTCATGATAGAAAAATAAAGTTGACAGTAGATATTGAATCTATTCAAGGTGAAAGAATGAATTTGGTGACGGGTTATAATTTTCATGGTGATTGCTATGAGTTTTAATGATGAAACTAGTAGGTTGTCATGATCCGAATTTGGGTGTGATGGTACTTGTTCCTTCCCACAAGAATAAGTCAACCGTCCGACAAACAGACAACAAAACAATGCGAAAGTAAATAAATAAAGGTAGACAACCAAAAGTGAAAGTATTAAGAGAACAATATACCAAAAATGAAAGTTTAAACAAACTTAAATAACCCCAAGAATTGGTTGTCACATATACAAAGAGTACGTTCACTCTCTTAGAGGCATGTTAGCAAAAAAAGTATTAAATTTTATTAATATGGAGACACACACACACACACATATATTTTAATTGGACATTTTTATAATTAACTAACATTAAAACTTAAGTTGATATCTTTTTAATTAATTTTTAGAATGCATAAGTAACCTCCCCCCCCCCTCTTAAGTATAGCCAAAATCCCATCGACACACCTTAACTATACATGGGTCCTATTACCCCCTCACCTCTCCTTCCCTCCTCTGATTTAAAGTGTCATAAATACACCCTTAACACAACCTTAGATATATATTACCACTCAAATAATGAGAGGTGTTTTATACTCGCCTCCACATCATCGTTATGTCAGCACCATAACAATAAATTGTTAGATTAAAAAAAATTGTATGTCATTTGATTCCTTCTGGTTCATTACCATCACCCATCACATAACCACAAAATGCACTATTTACATCATTAAAACTCATAGCAATTACCATGATAATTATAACACATCATCAATGTCATGACCCCACCCCGGAACCGTGACTCGTGCCGATTAGGCACTAGTGCTGACATCCAATCATAAAGGTTCCTAAAATAGTTTACCAAATTCTGCCGGAATTTCGGCAGAGTTTCCTCTGTTTTATGG
>JAPFFP010000094.1:9074106-9085146 GCA_026153255.1 Solanum medicagineum | reverse complement strand
TGAAAATAAAGGATAAAAATCAGGAGGGAGATGAAGCTGAATACAAACTACGTGCTCTACGATGTATTTCTGGAATGATCAGAACTCAACTAATTATACCAAGGATGCAACCTTCTTTTCAACAGAACATCCCTCATTAAGGGAAAGAAAAATTGTAGGAAACAATGAAGCAAATAGTTATTAGAGTGAGAACTGATCCATTAAGAAAGCAAAGTAGAGACTCCACCAGATAACTAAAATCTTTATAGTTAGCATCTAACCTTTTATGGTTATCAACTGCGCCAGGTAAATTTATAAGTAATTGGTATGAGTACAAACTGTTGAACTACCAAATAATCCCAAGAATTTTAGTCAGGAACAATGCTGTTATAGATCCCAACTAAAAAATCAATTGAAATAGCATGGAATTATATTGGTTTGGCGCATCTAGAAGTTCTCTCTTGAAAGCGCAAGACATCTTTTCATCAATGATGATGAGCCCCTCCTAAATTAATCTTGCACAAAATATTGCTCATAATGATGACCCAGAATTTTTAAAGATAACAATGTAAAGGCATCAAAACTGAAAATTGCATTCATTAGAGTAGTCACATATCTTTCATACAATCAACAGTTTATATAAGAAGAATATATTAGTTAACAAGGAATAAATACCCAATAAACGTGAAATCAGAGGAGCTACAGCAACGGATATATTATAGATGAATGAAAAGAATGCTACAAATAGACACAATACCTGTTCAATGAATTCGATGTAGTGATTGACTCCATCTCTGAACTGCGTTCCACCACCTGGGAAAACCAAATAATTGCCAATCTTTTTCACCCAATTCTGGTCTTTCTTATATTCCACAAGCTTAGGATGAGGAACATTGTCATACCATATCTATCCGGAGGCAAAAAAAGAAATAGAAATCAATAAGCAGATTAGGCATATGGCTATTTTTTTTTTTTGTTTTTAACGAGCAGAACAAAATGGTATCCTGAATTGAAAACACAAATCTTACCACCAAAGAAGGGGAAATCTCACCATGTCCCTGCTCTTAGGCCACGGAAGGGGCAACTTATAACCACGGGGCAAAGGAATCAAACATCTGGGAGTAGGAACAGGGCAATGCCTTTCCCTATGCTCCATATGCCTTCTTGATTTTATTTTTTTGATTGCCTTGCAGTTATCAAGGCATGGTATGTAATCAACGGCCAGGGGACCTGGACATAGCTTCCATTGGTAAGAAAACGTTTCCAACTCATTGTTGATGATCGCATCAGGCTTGACAGTAAGAGGAATGTTAGACGACTGAGGATCGATCGTATAATTATTCGGCTGGGACTCAGGGTTGATGGTAGTATTATTCTTTTCATCTGATTGGCTTACATTAGGTGTGGTTGAAGTTGAATTACTAATACTGTTAGGTTTGAATTCCGGGATTGATTTGGATAGAGCGGTGCGTTGCGCAAAGTCGATGGCAGCGAAAATGGGGGATTTTTGGGAGGTAGAAATCAGGAGGAAAGTTACAAAGATTAGCAAAAGGAATAAAGAGAAGATGAATGGATACTTGCGTTGTTTGAGGATATCTTGCATTGATGAGGACGATGATATTATAGCCATTTGGTATTGAAACTCTATGTTGTGTTTGTGCTAGCTTCCTCTCTGAGTTGAAGGAAAAGCACAAGAATGAACCAAAAAAAAGGTCAAAAGTGCACAACACCGAAACTGAAGGTCATCAATTGGAGTTTGAAATATAGTTAGATATTACAAGGATCTGGGAGTAGTGGGGGCCACATGAAGGAGGGAAATCTGTATGGAATTATTGTTTTAATTACACTAAAGATTACTTGTAATTAATTATCTATATTTATAAATATCATTTTCACCCCAATTTTACTTTCAAATTAAACTCCCCCTCAACTTTCAACAATAATCAAACTCCTCCTTTATATAATGCATTGTCCATTTATCCTTGTTATATCACACATATATAGAACTCTCTCTATTTCAAAATAAATAAATTGTTGGGCTATATCACACATATGAAGAAAAAAAATAAAGACAAAATTTAATCATGTTTTTCTATTTTTATCATTTTCAAACTTCAAACACTAATTTAATGCATCATTTATTTCTAATACAAAATCCAATCTTAGAAACTCTGGAAGAAGATAATTAGGTAGAAATTAGATAAGTAGTCATAGTCTTAGACACAATTTAAATCCCAAAACCTAGTGTCACAAGTACAAAAGAGCATCTAAAACAATACTAAATGGAAGTAAATACAACATAGTCTCAGAAATACAATAAAGACTACTAAACTAAAAAAATAACATCTAATGGAAACTCGAGATCCAGAGTCTCACCACTAGATATGGGTTGAATCAACTGTACGACCTAAAATCAACTGCCATGTGAGAATCTCTGGCTGAAAGCTGTGGGGAATAAGAAGTAGGGGTGAGTACACATAATATGTATCTAACAGGTTTAACCGACTGAAAGTAGAGAATTAAATAAACTATGAAACAAACTAGGAACACTTCTACCTGCACCAGAAAATCTGTCCGACAAAATGCCTCCAATTTATATCGACTGGCATAGATAAAGTAAATATAAATCAAGATACAATATTTCATCCAGATCAAATAATACAGTGATGATGATGATGATGATGATGAAAAGTATGTGATGCAAGGTGGAATCAAGATTGTCGCACAACCTATCGTATACACCCTGTCGAGCTAAGGATCCATAAATTAAGGGGACCCATGAGAACTAACAGACCATATACCTCAATCACAATCACAACATCTCAATATCTCTTTGCCACCTCCTCGTGGTCAAGGATTTTAAAAATGTCTCATTTTACTATAAAAAAGTAGTTCCACAATTCTCAATTTCTCAGATATTACAATATGCCATATGAGGATGCACGCAAATGACACATATGATATAAATAATATTTACCTCAACAAATATAATAGAAATCACACTTCTTAAATCTTTCATGATAGGTCCTCTCTTTAATCCACAATACACCATCAATCTCAAGTCACAAGTATTCCCCTTAGTACATGCCATATTCACAATACAATATAATAAGGTTACTCATACCTCTTATCACCAATTCATGTATTTCATTGCTCCCAAATCAAATACAAGTTAAATAAAGCCCCCACACGGACTTCACATCAGTAATTCTCAAAACAAACACCTGATATGATCAAATCTCATATATTATATCACACAAATATTCAATTACTCTATTCTAGTCTCAAGAAAGGGTTAGCTACACCTACCTCAAGGCCGAAACGCACATGAACACATCAACCGGATGGATGACTCACAAAAATCGACTCTGAATCGTCAAGCCACTCTCAAAAATATAATGTCCACATCATAAGGAGTCTATTGGAACCTATATTACCATAATTAGGTTTGGAGGTAAAATCATCCAAAAATTGATGAAATTTAAAAATACTAAATCTGGAAATTGAGTTTAAAATTAGGTTCTATATGAAAAATTGGACTCCTGAGTAGAAAACACATAAACTTTGACTGATAAATGAGGTAGAAATAATCATTTTTCCTGAAGTTTGCATTCTTTAAAAACCACAAAATTAGGAGTTTAACCAAGAATTCCAGGTTAAAATTACAAAATAAGTAATGAAAATCCAAGATTTTAGGTTAAAAATACTTACCCAAACATTTTCCTCGCAAGATTTCCTTCAAAAATAGCCTACCCAAGCTTTTGGAACTCAAAAATGGTGAAAATGGGCCTATTTCCGATTAAATCACTATTCATGTATAAATTTAGCCTTTGCATCGTAGGTCACTATTCCCCGCAATCATGGATCCGCCTATCATATTGCGATCGCGGCACACCGCCTTCATGATCGCAGAGCCTATAAAAGAACATCATCACAATCACATGATGTTGTCTACAATCACATAGACAAAAAAGGAGACCATCACGATTGCGGGACCCATGTTCGCGATTGGGAAGAACAACAAAGAGGCACTAGATATCATATTTTGGGACAATTAGCTAAGTCTCCAATTGGACGTTCAAAATTCATTTGGAACTCCGTACTCACAATCATATATGCTACCCTACTAAATTCAATGTTGCGGGACAATGAAATCATTGAAAATTGAATCCAAGGTCTCCTTGACCGTGAACTCAATAAAGCGCAACCAAACTAATCCAAGACTCAAAAAGATCAAAACGCCCTCGAAATCCTCAAATATTATGATGATACGCGATATGCTGCCAAAATACAGCATATTTGATGCTTAAAACTTAGGATTTTGTGTGCTAACAATGAGATATTTGTAGGTTTGATGTGTTTTTGTGTTTAGATTTGCAGGAATATAGGTTGGTCACAATTTGGGTTAAAATTGTAGAAGATTGCAAGTTTTTTATAATTTACGAGACCCTCTAGGAATCGTAGGGCTTTTTACGAGTCTTGGAGGAAGTTTCGTAACAAATTCCAGTGAGGGATGAATTTTGAAGATCAGCTTAATGAGACATGTATACGAGTCGTAGAGCATTCTACAAGTCATATTGATGAGTTTCGTGAAAATTTCCAGTGAAGGATAATTTGATAAAATTGATGCCTACGAACATGCAGTACGAATCATAAATCACTTCACATTTATAAAGTGGTGTTGTAGAAGAGAAGTCCAAAATCTCAGAAGCTGATTACGAGACCCCAACTACAGCTGTAGAAGACACTATGGGTCGTAGATACCTTTCATGGAGTCCGCCGATCATTTTTTCTATTTTATTTAGGACTTAATTATAATTACTATAAATCATGCTTTTAGGTTATTTTTCAAGAGAGGACGTCATTATTCAATAGTTTTTATGGTTTGTACTTAGAGAACTCAATACTTGAGAGAGTAGATTGTGAGAAAACACTTGTGGATAAACTTGATCTTGAAGCTTGTGATTCTCATTCTTCTTGGGTTTTCTTGATCTTAATTCAATTGTGTAAGTGCTTAATTATGTTTTCTCAATTCATGATTTCTTTATCTACACATAGCATAAGTAGCTAAATCCACAACTAGGATTGTGGGAACCATGATGAACTAACAAAGTAAACCCGAATAATTTGCAATTCTTGGATTGGGTATATGCATGTATTAATCAATTCTCTTTGTTTTGCATATTTTCTAGTGGTAACCAACATTAGAACCCGCCTTGTGTTACTGATGGACCAAGGTAGTAATGAATAAAAAAAGAGATTGATTAACAAGATTCGATTGATGTGTTTTCGTCTAATAACCGAATTGGGCCAAGGGGAGGTTGTACTAGGACTTATAGATAATGGTTAATATTGCATACTATGGAGATGGACCAAGTCACATAATGAAATTTGCCTCTCACCTTTGACCAAAGGGCTTGTTGAACTTAAATTACCATCTTGCATGGTATACACTAGACAAGAATTGGATTATCAGGTGATACTAAGTTGGGGAATCAAGAGGAACAGAATACCTTAGTTGCTTTGTATTATTGATTGTCTCTCGTGATAGTTAGTTTAGTTTATTTTCTTATTGTTTATCGCAAATCCACTGCAGGGTTTGATTACAGGGTGGAGCAGGCTCAAAACCCACTTATTATAGAAGATCTTGAGCATAGAGCCATACTTTTGAGATGGGTGGCTAGTCATATTGCAGAGCAGGGTCCGGAACTTGCTTGGGTCACCACCCACACGGAGCTTATTGTCAATGTCATGACCCAAGCCTAGGGCCTAGATGTGACATGACGAATGGGAACCCGAAGGGACCCCAAACAAGCCTCTTAGCATATCATTTACACATCCTTGGTCACGAGAGTAATTAAACAATAATAAGAGAATAGAAATAAAGGTAAAGGGGCTAAGGGAATTTTTTTCATAGCTTAAAACATCAAGGAGTCATAGCTTTAAGCATAATTACATAACTTGTCCAACAATACCTCTAGCATAGATTGGACGGGGGACAAGATAACTTTTCGGGCTCACCTTTATAGTCATAAGCATCTAAACCAAGATAAGGGAGTATATACATAACATAGGATCAATAGTTATTGACCTCGGAATTGAGGACTCACTAAACTTGTTTCAAGAGATAGTATTAGCCATGTAGAGGAGGCGGATAATCAAGAGAAGCTCCGGTTCCTACATGGTAACATCATGTATATAGTATGCGTTAGTACATTTGAATATAATAAGTATGTGGAATGTAATGCAACAAGATATAAGCAACATAATCAACATGCATAGTCATAATCAAGAGATAATATATTAGCAATATGGCATGTATGATCAATGCTTGAAGTAAAACATGCTTGTATGAAAACATGGTACGTATGTAGGAAGAGACCATCAGCATAGACTAAAAAAATTAGTACTTGGAATCCAAGGTAGACCACCCCTTGGAAGTGATTTAGGAATCAACCCCTCAATTGGTTGATGGTTGTCACACCCTACCATCCATGGTGATTGAGGTATTAACCCCTCAATTGGTTATAGGCATGACCACCCCCAGTCGGAAGTGATTGAGGAATAAACCCCCCAATTAGTTGATGAGCATGACCATGACCACCCCCAGTCGGAAGTGATTGAGGAATCAACCCCCCAATTGGTTGATAGGCATGACCACCCCCTACTGAAAGTGATTGAGAAATCAACCCCTCAATTGGTTAATGGGCATACCATCCCCTGTCGAAATGGTTGAGGCAATTTACCCCTCCTCAACTAGGTATGGTCAACTCACAACACTATAGATACTTCTCAAGCAAACAACTCATATACACTTCCCTTTCATCATCATAAAGTCACTTAACTCATAAGCTATGCTTTAGACCTTCAATAACTCAAGAATTCATAACTGCACATTTATCAAACACTTGGCGGGTGTGCAATGCTAGTACAAAATCATGCAATTCAAAAGTGAAATCATGTGAGAAAATCAACTTAGAAACATACATTCTATGTAAAAAGAAAGGTTAGGAACCATGGATGAAAGGACCCAATGGTTGAAACCAACATACCTCAACATTAGAGAAGTCCTTGATGAAGACTTGATTGAGAACTTGAAGCTCGAGTGAATTCCTTAAGATCCGGAATGAATTTGGGATCCTTGATTTTGAGTGAAATACTTGTCTAAGTGTTTGAGAAGGTTTTGGGGAATGTCTTGAATGATATGAGGTTTGAAAAATGACTAAGTGCAGGTGTTTTTATGCATTGAAAGGCTTAGGTCCAAGACCCAAAGGCCTTGGACCAAAATAGAAAATTGTGACAAAAATAACACTGATCCGCGCCTTGGAGCGTCATGCCGGGGCCATGGATCATCTCTGGAATTAGCATTTTTTGGAATTTCAAATTTTGATACGGTTGCTCTAAAATTAGGGTTAGACCCATTTTCCACTCAATTTAGCCCCCTGATCATAGACTCCTACAATGGGCATGGTCTACGTTTCCGCCACTTCTATACAGGCCATGATGCAGTGGTTAGAACATGCTGAGGTACAGTTGATTCAGCTCTTTCAGTAGATTAGGCCATGGATCTAACAGGCTATTGTAGACTCGGAGGGTCGTATGTAGGCATTCATAGTCAATGCTATCCAGGATCGTACTTCTGCCGTGGTTGCCTGCATCAATGCCTTCGAGGAGAGGATGCAAAAGAGATTGGTTGAGGCCCAACCTTCAGATTTGTCAGTCATGCAGATAAAGATCCAGCATCTCAGGGCTGACTTGACATCATCACTAATGGCACCAGTCACACTACCAGAGATGATATCTTCGATGCCGAAGCTTGATTTATTTTCTCCGGATGAGCCTACTCATTCTTCCCTTAGGGAGAGATCATGCACGGATGAGGACCCAGAGGAAAGACGTTATATGTAAGGAGGCCAGAGGAGAGAGATCTCAAGCGTGCCTTGAGAGAGTCGAGGTGTAATGAGGAGATCAGACGAGCTCGATAGGAGGATCATTTGAGGGCTATTGGCCCCTCTAGACAGAGTATCGTTACTGAGGAGACTACCCCGTAGGAAGGGGATGGCCAGATTCTGCCAACGATTGACGGTTAGGTGCCTTTGACACCTTATGATTTATTTTTTGCTTGATTTTGTGCATTGGGGACAATGCACATCTTTTTCGATAGGGTATGGGTAGTTATAGACCTAAGTGAAGTCTGAGTAGCTTATGGTCCATAACTACCCCCATTAATCCTGAGGTTTTCTTGCCCGTTTTCTTTTTCCTTGTGGTTATTTAATTTCTATTGAACCAACACATTTAGGATGTTTAGATAATATTTGTAGCATATGATGCCAATACTTATGACATATAACATGTTTTTATAGTTTGTTTTGAAAAATGATAACCACCAATTTTTTTTGTTAGTAGTTTGATAGTAACCATGCATGTTTAGGTATTTGAAAATATCTATTTTGATAAGTAAGGGTAAATTGAGATGAGAAGCATGATCTGTGAATCTTTTGTTGATAATGTATGCAATTCCATGAGAGTGTGAGCTTATTTTGCTAGATTCATGTATTTTGTGCTAATTCAGAACTTGCCCTGTTACTCTAAGTTAGCTTGTAGATTGAATGGATTAGGAAAGGATCTTAGGCCTTTATTCTAGAATAATCCACTTTAGCCTAAAAATAACTAACCAAATGATGATATATCCCTTGTTCCAAATATTTGAGCCTTAGATGTACCTATTCTTTCTAAACATCTAATTAACCTAGGCTTATCAGTGAAAAATCCTGAACTTGGCCCTGTTCTTTCCTTGAGCATTGTGAACTTTGACTAAGGCAAAAAACCTAAGTTGAGGGTGGCTACGAAAAGTGGCCCTGGTTCAGGAAGAGATATTGTGTACTTTACCACAGGCTAAAAGCCTAAGTTGGGGGTGGCTGGTGAAAGAGTAAAAGCACAAAAATAAGGGGTTGAGTTAGGTAGGAGGAGAAAAAGAAGAAAAATCATGTACCTGGTGCAAGAAAAATCTAAATAAATGTCTTAGGTTGAGCTAAAAAGCAAAAAGAAGCATAAAAACAAGGCAAAAAGCTGAAAAATGAGAAGAAAGCACTCGAAAAATTTTAAATAAGGAAAAAGAGAGAATAAGGCGAAAATAACAAAGTTTGTGGGCAAGAGTGTAAGGAGGGCCTTTAGTCACTATTTTCCTAAAATATCATACCAAAGCCCCCTGAGCCTACGTTAAAAGCCTAGAAAGTCCTAAAAGTGATCCTAGTCCAGTTAGTTGAAGGTCTGAGTTATGAGTATAGGGGAAATCTTATGGTATTAGTCATTATGCATGAATATCTTTTTCGAAAGTGAGCGTTTTTGCATAGTCCCAAGGTTAAACATAAAGTCATCATTGAGTGTAAAATATGAGACTTCTTTCTATGAGGGCACCTGCATTGTATTATTAGCATTTGACTTGTTCAGTAATTGTAGACTGTTGATAGCCCCTTGATTATCACAATTGTGTTGTCACATGCACTGATTTGCATTGGTTTGCTAAATAGCTATCTGATCCTAATTTAAAAAGTTGGTGTGGGTATCTGAGTTTGAGATGTATATGATGTATGTCATTGAGTTGAGGTCTGTGCGTTACTGTATTGTCTATATAGATTGAGTCGTCGCTTGAGGACAAGAAATAATATTAAGTTGAGGGCATTGATGTGATGCATTAATAAGACACATTTGATGCTTAAAACTTTGGATTTTGTGTGTTCTCAATGTGATATTTGTGGGGTTTTATGTGTTTTTGTGTTTAGATTTGTAGAAATACAAGTTGGCTATGATTTGGGAAAAAATTGAAAAGGATGCTGGTTTTTGATGATTTACAAGACCCTCTATGGATCTAAGATCTTTCTATGAGTTGTGGAGGAAATTTTGTGACAAATTCCAGTGAAAGATAAATTTTGAAGATCAACTTAATGAGACATGCATACGAGTCGTAGAGCATTCTACGAGTCGTATTGATGAGTTTCGTGAAGATTTCTATTGAAGGACAATTTGATGAAGTTGAAGCCTATGAACAAGTAGTAGGAGTCATAAATCACTTCATGAGTCATAAAGTGGTGTTGTTGAAGAGAAGTACAAAATCGCAGGAGCCGATTACGAGACCCCGACTACAAGCCGTAGAAGACACTATGAGTTGTTGAGATCTTTCATGGAGTCCGCCAATGATTTTTTCTATTTTATTTTGGACTTAATTATAATTATGATAAATAGTACTCTTAGGTTATGTTTTAGGAGAGGTCGTCATTATTCAGTAGTTTTTAGGGTTTGTACTTGGAGAACTCAATACTTGAGACAGAAGATTGTGAGAAAACACATGTGGGTAAACTTGATCTTGAAGCTTATGATTCTCATTCTTCTTTGGTTTTCTTGATCTTAATTTAATTATGTAAGTGTTTAATTATATTTTTGCAATTCATAATTTCTTCATCTACACATAGCATGAATAGCTAAATTCACAACTAGGGTTGTGGGAACCATGAAGAACTAATAAAGTAAACTCGAATAATTTCAATTCTTGGATTGGGTATTTGTATGTATTACTCAATTCTCTTTGTTTTGCATGTTTTTTAGTGTTGGCCAACATTAGAACCTGCCTAGTGTTATTGACTGGACCAAGGTAGTAATGAATAGGAAAAGAGATTGATTAACAGGATTCGATTGATGTGTTCTCGTCTAATCAAGGGAATTGGGCCAAGGGGAGGTTGTACTAGGACTTATAGGTAATGTTAATATTTCACACTATAGAGATGGTCCAAGTCACATAGTGAAATTCATCTCTCACCTTTGACCAAAGGGTTTGGTGAACTTAAATTACCATCTTGCATGCTATACACTAAACAAGAATTGGGTTATCCGGTGATACTAAGTTGGGGAATCATGGAAAACACGATACCCTAGTTGCTCTCTATTATTGATTGTCTCTCGTGATAGGTAGTTTAGTTTATTTACTTATTGATTATCACAAACCCCCCGCATCCCCCCCCCCCCCCCCCCCGCACGCCGCTCCGCCGCCCCCCCCGGCTCCCTTCC
>JAPFFP010000094.1:9059244-9074096 GCA_026153255.1 Solanum medicagineum | reverse complement strand
GGAATTGAGTTGGTTAACTACTTGTATTGCTTATTGGTGAATTTTTCTTGAGTCTACGTATTCCCTGTGGGATCGACCATAAATTGGTTAAGTTTTATATCTTGACAACGATCCATTTATCCTCTAAAAAAGAGGTGTAACTTGGGCGACATCAATATGTCTCCTAGGCCTAATACCACCTCCTGAATCCAATAAAACCATCACAAATTCAAGTATCCAAACTCAAAATATTGACCAAAGTCAAACTTATCACATTTAAAACTACATTTTCCAACTTAGAATTACAAATTCACAAAAAAGCCTTAACTCTGAAAACAAGAATGCTTCTAGACTAATTTCGACATTATGGAACTAATGGAGCTGTCAAAATTCCATTTTGATACATGAAACTCCAAATGATATTGACTTCAATTTTGATCAACATAAACCTTTAAAACTCAAAAATGCACAAAGTTCTCAACTTTTTTACTATTATCCAAAATCAACTGCGCAAACTGACGAAATAACAACCGAGGAAGCTAATGTGAGGGGTAAAATATTAATTTCATAAGAATTTCTAAAAATAGCTGCTATGATTATTATATTATCCACCACTAAAAATAATGTCCGTTCTCGAACATAAGATAAAGAAAAGTACCTAGGTCCTCAAAAAGTTGGGGGGTATTTGGCGTACATATCTGACTTTATCTCTCATGTCATTCCTCAATAGGCCAATGATGCCACTGAAACTTCACTGAAGTAATCTCTTTGTTCCTAAGCCTCCTAACCTATCTATCTAGAATAGCTACTGGCTCCTTCTCATAAGTCAAATCTGGACCCAACTCTACTGCATCATAAGGAATCACATAGGACTCATGTGGTATGTATCTACAAAGTATGGAGACATGGAAAATAGGTTAAACCGCTAATAGTCTAGGTGATAAATCCAAATCATAAGCCACCTCACCCGCTCTCCTTAAAATCTCAAATGGGTTGATGAACCTAGGGTTAAGCTTGCCTCTATTCCCGAATCTCATCACCCCTTTCATGGGTAATATCTTCAGCAACACCAATCACCTATCATAGACTATTATGGCTGAATCTTCCTATCAGTGTAACTCTTTTGACTACTCTGTGCTATCAATAAATGGATCTCAATCAAGCGAATTCGCTCCATATCATTTCTAAGAAAATTGACACCTAAGTCATCCTCTGAAACAAAATCAAACCACCCAATAGGATATCGATATCTCCAATCATACAATGCCTCAAACGGTGCCATCTGGATGCTAGAATAGTCACTGTTATTGTAGGCAAACTCTACCAAGGCTAGATATTGATCCCAACAAGCCCCAAAGTCTGTCATGTAGAGGTGTAAAGTTGGACAAATCCAAGTAATTGTTAAAGGGAAGCCTCCTAAAAGTCCAACGAAGGTAAGAAGATTCTTAGGCTTGGTCGGATACTATAGAAGGTTTGTTGAAAGGCTTCTCTATTATAACCTTCTCTTTGACTTAACTCTTGAAGAAGGGAGTAAAAATTTTACTTGGGACAAAAAATGCCAAGAGAGCTTTGGAACTCTTAAATACTTATTGATGCAAGCTCCTATACTTACTCTGCCAATAGAGGGGAAGAAGTATGTGTTATATAGTGATGCTTCTCATCGTAGCCTTGGGTGCGTTTTGATACAAGAAGGGAAAGTTATTTCTTAAGCCTCTTGAAAATTAAAACCATATGGATTGAATTATCCTACTCATGATCTGAAACTTGGTGCTATAGTATTTGTTATGATGATATGGAGGCATTATCCATATGGAGAGAAATGTCATATATTCACAAATAAAAAGCATTTAAAATACTTAAAGTATATAAAAAGAGTTGAACATAAGGCAACGTAGATGGCTTGAGCTCATTAAAGATTGTGATTGGTTAGTTAATTATCATCGAGGTAAAGCTAATATGGTTGCAGACGCCTTAAGTCGCAAATTGTTTGCAAGCCTATACTTGAGTCCATTGCCTTTGCTTATTGAGCTAAGAGTCATGAAAATTCGTGTTTCACCCGATTCATATGGTTCTCTTATTTCCAAATTAAAAGTTAAACCCGTATTACTTGATTAGGTTAGAGAAGCACAAAAGTTAGATGAGAAACTCACAAAACTGACCAATGAAGTTCAAAATGGGCAAAACTATGATTTTTCATTAACAGAGGATGGTGCCTTGTTTTATTAAAATAGGTTGTGTGTTCCTAATGATGAAAGAAGAGAAATCATGAATGAAACACTTACTTCATCATATGCCATGCATCCTGGAGGTAGAAGATATATCAGATCCTTAAAGAACACTATTGATGGAATGGTATGAAGTAAGACACTTCCAAGTACATTTAAAAATGGTTGGTTGTCAATAAGTAAAAGTAGAACATCAAGAATCATGATGGAATAGGGAGAGAATAACAATGAACTTTGTATCTAGACTTCCTCACACTCAAAAGAATCATGATGTATAAGGATGATAGTGGATAGGTTAACAAAGAGTGCTTACTGCTTAGCAATCAGGATGGATTATTCACTTGAGAGGTTAGTAGAATTATATATTAATGAGATTGTAAGGCATTATGGAATCCCTACCTTTATTGTCTCTGATTGATACATGAGGTTTACATCTAGAATTTTGTTTATCTTGCAAGAGGCCTTAGGTACTAAGTTGAATTTTAGTACCTCATTTCATCCTCAGATAGATGGTCAATCAGAAAGAGTGATATAAATATGGAGGATATGCTTTTAGCGTGAATCATTGGGTTTAAGGGTAGTTGGGAAAAACATTTGTCTTTGATAGAATTTGCTTACAATAATAGCTATCAATCGAGTATTGGAATGCCTCCTTATGAAGCCATATAAGGAAGAAAATGTCAGACTCCTTTTTGTTGGAGTAAAGTTGGTGAACAAAACTTGATGGCCTGAAATTGTGCAGCAAATGGAAGACAAGGTAAAATTTATCAATGATCGTTGAAGATTTCTTTGGATAGACAAAAATCATATGCCGATATTAAAGAGGTGTGGTATTAAGTATCAAGTTGGTGATAAGGTATTCTTAGAAGTATCTCTACGGAAGAAGATTGTAAGGTTTGTTCAAAATGAAAAACTTATTCCCTGATTTATTGGACCCTACGAGATATTGAAAGAGTGGGACTAGTTGTATATAAATTCGCTTTTCCACTTGAATTGTAAAAGATCCACACTATCTCCGATGTTTCAATGCTCAGGAGATATTGTTCAGACCCGTCCCATATTCTTTGAGATGAATCTATTGAGGTTAATCTAGACTTGACGTATAATGAAAAACCTATCCTTATTCAAGCTTAGGAAAAAAGGCAGCATAGAAAAAAGAGAATACCCTTGGTAAAGGTACTTTGGAGGAACCACTTTAAAAAAGAAGCCACCTAGAGAGAGAAGAATGCATGAGGATCTTATGTCCACACTTGTTCCAGGACTAGCGTTAAGTAAAATTTGAGAGGAAATTTCTTAAGGGGCAGAGAGTTATAAAACCCTCATTTACATAATCAAACATTTCCACATTAAGAGGTTATTTGAAACGACCCCAAAAAGTACCCGAAAATGTGCCTCAAAAGTGCCCAAAATTATAATTTCCATATATCTCAAGATCTATGCATTATTTCAAAAATCCAATTTCATATTCGTGATCAGGGGGAAAAATTGAGTGGGAAATGAGTCTAACCCCTATTTTAGAGCAACCGTATCAAAATTTGAAAATCGTAAAATACGACTTTCGATGAGCTATCCGCGCCTTTAGAGCAACGCGCCAAGGGCACGCTATCGTGTATTTTGACTGCTAGTTTTCTATCTCGGTCCAAGACTTTTAGGTCTTGGGCCTAAGTCTTCCCATGCATGAAAATACCTCTACTTAACCATATTTCACCTTCATATCATTCAAGACATTCCCCAATACTCACTCAAACACTTAGACAATATTTCATCTCAAAATTCAAGTGTCCAAATCTCTTCCGAATCTTAAGGATTTCACCCATGGTGCCCAAGCTTCCTTTTTACTTAAAATGCATGTTTCTAAGTTGATTTTACATATGAATTTTCTATTATGAATTTGACTATGAATTGTGTTGGAGTTTTGTAAAAGTATGGTTGTTTATGCATATTTTGAGCTATGAATCTTAGATCTATCTTGAGATTTGATGAAGGGTTTTGCATATTTTGAGCTATGAATCTTGGATTTATCTTGAGATTTGATGAAGAGTTTTAATGTATATTGTATAGTGGCGTTACCAAGTATTGGTGGGATGATTTACTTCAATATTTCTTGCATGATTTAACTCTTTAATTGCATGGTTTTACACTAGTATTGTATGCTCACCAAGTGTTTGATAAAATGTCTGGTCATAATTTCTTGAGGAATTGAAGATCCAATGCATGTCTTATGAGATGAATGACTTTAAGGTGATAAAAGGGATGTATGTATATGATATTCTCCTATATTTCTTGGAATTGACCATGCCCTACTCGGAGGGTTGTGAGCCCGGGTAACCATGTAGAGGGAGTTGTACATTGATAATCGGGTTTAGGGGTTTGTACCTCAATGTAACAACCCCAAAAAGTGCCCAAAAATGTGCCTCGGAAGTGCCCAGAATCGTAATTTCCATATATCTCAAAATTCATGTGTTATTTCAAAAATCTGACTTCATGTTCTTGTTCAAGGGGCAAAATTGTGTGGGGGATGGGTCTAACCCGAATTTTAGAGCAATCATAACAAAATTCAAAATTTTAAAGTGTTAATTTCTAGTGTAAAGTGCACGTTCCTTCTGTGACACACACCTTTGTTATTTTGTGCCCAGTTTTGATTTCCATCCAAGACTTTTAAGTCTTGGCCCTAAGCCTTCCCATATGAGAAATTACCTATACTTAGTTTGCCTTTATATCATACAAGACATTCCCTAATTCTCACTCAAAACACTTTAGTTTTATATTTCTCTCAAGTTTCAAGTGTCAAAACCCTCTCCAGATCTTAAGGAATTCAACCAAGCTTCAAGTTTCCATCTTTAATCTTCATCAAGTTCATCTCCAAAGTTGAGGTATGTGAGTTTCTTTCATCGGTTCCTATCACCCATGATACCCAAACTTCGTTTTCTTAAAAATTGCAGGATTTAAAGTTGATTTACTCATGGGTCTTATTTATTATGAAAATCACTGCATACTATGTCGGAGTTTATGAAATTGTGACTGTTTTACTATGTTTTTGGCTATGAATCTAAGATCTAGTGTGAGATTTGATGAAGGGTTTTGATGTATATTGCTTGAGGGTGTTACCAAATATCTATTGGTGGTTTTACAATGAATTTTCTTGCATGATTTCACTCTTGAATTGTATGGTTTTATACTAGCACTACACACCCTCTAAATATTTGATAAAATGTCCGGTTATGATTTCTTGAGGAATTGAAGCTCCAATGCATGTATTATGAGTTGAATGACTATATGATGATTAAAGGAATGTATATATCTGTGTTTAAATCTTGTAAGGCTCCGAAGGTATTTCAAGTGAATTGTTGGGATCTCATGTTGTATGTTCTTGGGAGTTGTTAATGAGCTATTAGGTTCTTATGCTAAGGTTTATGCTCTTGTCAATTGTGAAGCCTACTAGAAGGGGTTATGAATTATGCTAAGTGCTTTAACCTCTAGTGCAAGGTCAATTCCTACATGTAGGGGTTATGAACTATGTTGAACACCTTACCCTTATGTATGAATCAATGGTACTCATTTACTCATGTCCACATATAGGGGTTATGAACTATGTTGTACTCCTTACCCTCGTGTTTGATTTGAGGTTATGCAATATATGCACATGTAGGGTTATAATGTGTACTACCTTTACCCTCATGTACTATTCACTTACTTATTTCTACATGTTAGGGTTATGAACTATGATCTACTCCTTACCCTCGTGTATGATTTGGGGTTATGCAATATATTCATGTGAAGGGGTTATGAACTATGTGATATGCCTCACCCTCATATGCACATATGTAGGGGTTATGGCCTATGCTACTTTCTACCGTCATGTTCTATTCATTATCTCTTGTTTACATGTAGGGGTGATGAACTATGCTATTGTTTTATCCTTATGTACCACCCATTACCTACTAGAAGGGGTTATGACCTATACTATATTCCTCACCCTCTAGTACAAGGTATTTGGATGATCTAAGCATGTCACCTTATTATATTAAACGAGCTATGTAAGTATGATTATTTTCAAGCATGTTTTACTACAAGCATTGTTCAAGCATGTCATGTTGCTAATATACTATCTCTTGCTAAGATTATGCATTTCGATTATCGCCTATCTCTTGTTGCATTGCATCCTACATACTTAGTTACCTTCCAACGTGCTAACGCATACTCTATGCCTACATGATATCACCATGTAGGAACCGGAGCCCCGCTTGAGCATCTCCACCCACGTGGCTTCACACAAGCATGTTGGTGAGTCCTCCATTCCGGGGATGTTGCTTATGATATCATGCTATGTCCTAAACTATCTTTCTTTTATGTATACATTAATTATGAGGGTGAGACCGGTTGCTTGTCTTGGCCCCCACTCTTATATACATAGTAGAGGTGTTGTTGGACATATTATGTATCTATGCTATAAGCCTTGACTCTCTTGTTCTTGATGTCTATGATATGGAAGTTTACCCTTAGTACCAGTTTCCCTTGATTATTCTTATCTCTTATTGTCATTTCTATTGCTTCCGCAACCAAGGATATGTAATGATATGCTATGAGGCCTGTTTGGGGTTCCTTCGGGTTCCCCATTCGCCGGTCACATCTAGGTCGTAGGCTAGGGTCGTGATACTCAATCACCACGGGTGGTAGGGTGTGATGATGCACTAATCAATCAAGGGGTTTGTACCTTGATAACAGGGCTGAGGGGTTTGTACCTCAATCACCATGGGTGGTAGGGGTGAGACGATCCACCAACCAATCAAGGGGTTTGTACGTTGATAAACTATGAACTCTATAACGATGGTCTCTTCTTGCACATGTATAATATTTTATGTAAGCATGATTTACTTTAAGCATCTTCCATGCATGCTTTATTGTTATATGCTACTCATTGCCTATGCTTATGTATTTCGATTATGCTGCTTATCTCTTATTAGTACATTCAACGTACTAATACATACTCTATGCCAACATGATATCACCATGTAGGAATCGGAGCCCCACTTAGGCATCTTCCTCCATGTGGCTAGTACGAATTCTTTCAAGCTAGTTGGTGAGTCCTTCATTCTGGGGACAATGTCTATGATCTCATGCTATATACTAAGACTATCTTTCTTTTATGTATGTATTGACTATGAGGATGAGTCCGGTTGCTTGTCTCGGCCCCCGCTCTTATCTATGTAGTAGAGGTGTTATTGGACATGTTATGTATTGAGTCTTGACTCTCTTGTTTTGATGCTTATGTTATGAAAGTATCCCTTTGACCTTTTCCCCTTATTTCTACTCTTACTATGTTGTTTAATTGCTTCTGTGACCAATGATGTGTAATGATATGTTAACAGGCTTGTTTGGGGTCCCTTCGAGTTCCCCATTCGCCGTGTCACGTCTAGGCCCTAGGCTTGGGTCGTGACATTATTTCTTGAGATAGGATTGACTACTACTTTACAATTTCTTTCCTTCAACATTGTGACGTAAGAGAACTAGATTTCACTCGAATTGTAAGGATATTATAAAAGGTTGGTGTAATGACCCGCAAGTTAGGAGCCAAAATGTGCCGAAACAATTAGACTGAAAAATTCTCAGGTTAGTCCACGAAGCCAAGTCCATGACCCATGATTTAGACACATGAGCTGTACACTGGCTCATGGATGGGGACCATAGAAAGTTGGAAAATTTTTTAAGTGTTAAGTAGTCCATGAAACGATTGACGGCTCGTAGAACTATTCACGACTCGTAGAGAGGGTCATAGGTGTGAGTTCCATACATGAAGAAAATTTATAGTTTTAGGAAGGAAGACCACGATTAACATCACGTACCATATTCCCATCCATGACTCATAAAAAGCCCTGGTAGATGGGTATCCAAAAAAGTGAAAATTTAGCTAAGTGTGAGAGGACTTTACGAGGATATCCACGATCCATGGATTGATGTACAACATGTGGAAATGGGTTTCATGATTGCTAGTTGGTAACTAGTTTCTGAAGATTAGATATGGAGAATAGGATGACGAGAACCATAGCTCGTGGTTCTATCAACGACCTGTAAACGGAGTCTCGTTGGTCCTGTCCGGCAGTCTTAATGAAGGGTAATTTTGTCCTTTTTGCCAATACTAAGCCTAAACTGTGTCATTTTAGGGACTCCTAGGGCCCTCAATCAAACCTTAAACCCCAAGGATTCTCTCATTCACCCACATTCCTAAAAGTCTCAAAGGCAAATATCCTATCTAGAAGGCAAGGCCAAAGGCTAGGGTTTCAAGGTTCTTCCTAAAGGCTTCAATTTACTTTTATCATAGACTTTACCTAAGGTATGTGAGTTGATTTGTAGTCCTCCAATCACCCATAAAGTCCTAAATAATGTTTTTACCTTTTCTTTACATTCCTTGCTAAGTTATAGTAAAGAATATATATATATATATATATATATATGCACGTTGTGTGTGATGATTTTCCTGGGAAGGTTGTGGTTTCGAAGGTATATGGTTTGGATGGTACGATTACTTGTGTTCTTTATTTCTTTACTTAGGATTAGAGTTTATTTGTTGGATACCATGGTTTTGGGTACTCACTCTTGTTCCCTAGAGCGGGAAACCCGACTCCAAGAGAAGCAGATCTCAGCCATGCAACTCGCCAAAGGCATGAAGAAAGAGGAGCCAACCTACCTCGTAGCCTTGAAGGAAGAAGCCGCCGTTCCTCCAGCTGACGCCCTGCCCCAAGGAGTCCAGCACGTCTTGAAGGAGTTCAAGGACGTGATGCAGCCCAAGCTACCAAAGAGGTTGCCACCAAAGAGAGAGGTAGACCACGAGATAGTGTTGGAATCAGGTGCCACCCCGCCTGCAGCAGTGCAATACCGCATGGCGCCTCCGGAGCTTGAAGAATTATGGAGGCAATTGAAGGAGTAGATGGACATGGGGTACATTCGTCCATCAAAAGCACCCTATGGGGCCCTAGTATTGTTCCAAAGGAAGCATGACGGATTGCTCCGGGTTGTGGATCGATTACCGAGCGCTCAATAAGATCACAGTGAAGAACAAGTACCCTATCCCTCTTATTGTTGATCTCTTCGAACAACTTGGCCAAGCATGATGGTTCATCAAGTTAGATATGCGATTAGGGTACTACCAGGTCAGAATTACCGAGGGAGACAAACCAAAGACTACTTGTGTCACGAGGTATGGTTCGTACGAATTTCTGGTCATGCCTTTCGGACTCACGAATGCGCCAGCGACATTTTGCACCCTCATGAATCGTGTCCTACAATTGTTCTTGGACAAGTTCATGGTAGTGTACTTGGACGACATTTTCATATACAACAACACTCTGGAGTATCATGTAAATCATTTAAGACAAGTCTTCCAAGTACTCCAGGAGAACAAGCTGTTTGTCAAGAAGGAGAAGTGCGCCTTTGCCCAATGGGAAGTCTCCTTCTTGGGACACATTGTCGGAGAGGGCAAGCTCAGGATGGAAGAGTCCAAGGTTCGAGCTATACAAGAATGGGAGCCACCAAGGAAGGTCCCCAAACTTCGGTCTTTCCTTGGGTTGGCTAATTACTACCGAAAGTTCATCAAAGGCTATTCTGCTATAGCCGCTCTTCTCACCGACCTATTGAAGAAGAATCAGACCTGGGATTGGGACGAGAAGTGCCAAACAGCGTTCGAGGAGCTTAACCAGCCATGATCTAGGAGCCGGTGTTAGTCTTGCCCGACCACACCAAACCTTATGAGGTGCAGACGGACGCTTCAGACTTTGATCTGGGAGGCATCCTTATGCAAGAAGGACATCGAGTGGCTTACAAAAGTCGTAAGCTTAATGATGTAGAGAAGTGGTACATTGTCCAATAGAAGAAGATGACGGCCATAGTACATTACTTGTAGACTTGGAGACATTATCTGTTGGGCACCAAGTTCATGGTAAAGACCGATAATGTCACCACAAGTTACTTCCTTAAGCAGAAGAAGCTGACACCTAAACAAGTCAGGTGGCAAGCCTTCTTAGCAAAATTCGACTTCGTAATGGAGTACAAGCTAGGAAAGGGGAACGTCATGGCAGACGATCTAAGCAAGATGGCCAAACTTGCCTCCATTACCAGCCCAAGTTTCCCTATGGTTAACCTTATAAAGGAGGGGTTGGAGCAAGACCCGCAAGCCAAAAATTTGTTGGGCCTAGCAAGTTAGGGGAAGACGCGCCAATTCTGGCTTGAGGATAGATTGCTTCTCACCAAGGGAAATAGGGTATACGTGCCAAAATGGGGAGGTTTAAGGAAGGAAATCATCAAAGAGTGCCATGATTCAAGGTGGGCAGGTCACCCTGGAGCCCGAAGGACGATGGCACTTATCGAGCGAGAATACTACTAGCCCCAAATGAGGGATGATGTGGAGCTCTATGTAAAGACTTGTCTTGTGTGCCAGCAAGACAAGGTGGAACAACATCCCACAGCTGGTCTACTGGAGCCATTGCCCATTACGGGAAAACCATGGGAGAGTATCTCTATGGACTTCATCACAAGCCTACTGAAATCCGAGGGGTATAGCAACATCATGGTCGTCGTGGATAGATTCAGCAAGTTTGGAGTATTCATACCAGTCCCGACAAAGTTCAATGTTAAAGATGCTGCCCGATTATTCTTCAAACATGTGGTGAAATATTGGGGCATCCCAAAGACCATAGTCAGCGACTGGGACACTCATTTCACAAGTAGATTCTTGATGGAGCTCTTCAAAATATTGGGGTCTGAGCTCAACTTTTCCACAAGCTTTCACCCACAGACGGATGGCCAGACGAAGAGGGTTAATGCTTTGCTGGAGCTATACTTGCGGCACTATATCAGTGCCAATCAGAAGGATTGGGCTAAGCTACTCGACATCACCTAGTTTTGTTATGATTTGCAGAAGAGTGAATCAACTGGGGCGAGTCCATTTGAGCTGGCCACAGGACAACAACCAATGACGCCACAAACTATGGCCATTGGTTATAAAGGTCCTAATCCTTCCACTTACAAGTTTGCCAAAGGATGGCATGAGAAGGCAGACTTGGCAAAGTCTTACTTAGCAAAGGCTGCGCAGAAAATGAAGAAATGGGCCGATGCTAAGAGAAGACATTTGGAGTTCGAAAAAGGATACTTAGTCATGGTGAAGCTCCTTCCTCATCAAATTCGAAGGCTGGTCAAGGTGCACAAGGGGCTAGTAAGGCGCTATGAGGGGTCGTTTCTTATGGAGAAATGCATTGGCAAGCTAGCCTACCGCTTGACTATACCCTCACACTTGGAAATGCATCCTATTTTTCATATGAGTCTGTTAAAGCCGTACCATCAAGACAAGGATGATCCAAGCCGGGGTGAATCAAAGAGAGCACCAACAACCATCACAACGGTGCCGGAGCGAGAAGTGGAAGAAATTCTTGCGCACCCTGTCGTTCCCAGACAGGGGACTCATCACAGCTACACCAGTACTTTGTCAAATGGAAAGGATCTCCCAACAGCGAGGCGAGCTGGGAACATGAGGTAACATTGTGGGACTACCAGGACCTTATTCGAGCCTACAAGGAGGAAGCGCTGAGGACGTCGCCAGATAGAGTGGGGAGATTGTGACGAGCCGCTCAAATTCTACCCCAAAATATGCCTTAAAAACATCCAAGACTAGTTGGAATGCTCTGAAATTCTCTAGAATTCCTTAGAGTCGTGTAGAGCTTGCAAGAAGGCCCTGGGAGCTTCTAGAAGACTCTACGCAAGTCTTGACATGTAAATATCTAAGATATTTTTGTAGGAAGATTCCAGACTAGCATTTGTAGCCATTGGATCAAATTGATCCTAGCCGTCCATTTAGGGAACGGGCTAGTAAATACCATCCCTTAGTCCTCACTTTCACCATCCACAAAACAATCAAGAAAAGCATTGTAAAGCTTTCAAGAGGTATCTAATAAAATCGTTCTTTCTTTGTTCCTCTAAGTTCCGAGTTCCTTCGTAAAGTTTCTTAAGCTTAGTCTTTCTAAGTTCTTGCTAAGCTTCAGGAGTTAGGCTGACTAGCAACTTGAACGTTGAAAGTTTGTTAGGATGCACGGTTCGTTGGAAGCACGACCAAGTCCGTGAAATTATGCATTTCGATTATGTTTCTTATCTCTTGTTGCTTTGCATCCTATATACTTCGTACATTTAACATACTAACACATACTCTATGCATACATGATGTCACTATGTAGGAACCGGAATCCCACTTGAGTATCTTCCTCCACGTGGCTAGTACGAATTCTCTCAAGCTAGTTGTGACTCCTCCATTCTGGGGATAATGTCTATGATCTCACACTATATATTAAGACTATCTTTCTTTTATGTATTGAGGGTAAGCCCAGTTGCTTGTCTCGGCCCCTACTCTTATCTATGTAGTAGAGGTGTTGTTGGACATGTTATGTGTTGAGCTTGACTCTCTTGTTTTGATGCTTATGTTATGAAAGTATCTCTTTATCCCTTTTCCCTTATTTCTACTCTTACCATGTTGTTTAATTGCTTCCGCGAACAATGATGTGTAATGATATGTTAAGAGGCTTGTTTGGGGTCCCTTCGGGTTCCCCATTCGCCGTGTCACATCTCGGCCCTAGGCTTGGGTCGTGATATTATTTCTTGAGATATGATCCACTATTATTTCACGATTTCTTGACTTCAACATTGTGACGTAACAGAACTAGATTTCACTCGAATTGTAAGGATATTATAAAAGGTTGGTGTAATGACCCGCAAGTTAGGAGCCAAAATATGCCGAAACAATTAGATTGAAAAATTCTCAGGTTAGTCCACGAAGCTAAGTCCATGACCCATGATTTAGACACACGAGCTGTAGATTGGCTCGTGGATGGGGACCATAGAAAGTTGGAAAATTTTTAAGTGTTAAGTAGTCCATGAAACGATTGACGGCTCGTAGAACTATTCACGACTCGTAGAGAGGGTCATAGCTGTGAGTTCCATACATGAAGAAAATTTATAGTTTTAGGAAGGAAGACCACAATTAACATCACGTACCATATTCCCATCCATGACTCATAGAAAGCCCTGGTAGATGGGTGTCCAAAAAAGTGAAAATTTAGCTAAGTGTGAGAGGACTTTACGAGGATATCCATGACCCATAGATTAATGTACAACATGTGAAAATGGGTTTTGATGATTGCTGGTTGGTAACTAGTTTCTGAAGATTAGATGTGGAGAATAGGATGACGAGAACCATAGCTCGTGGTTCTATCTATGGCCTGTAATCGGAGTCTCGTGGGTCTTATCCAATAGTTTTAATGAAGGGCAATTTTACCCTTTTTGCCAATACTAAGCCTAAACTGTGTCATTTTAGGGACTCCTAGGGCCTCAATCAAACCTTAAACCCTAAGGATTTTCTCATTCACCCATATTCCTAAAAGTCTCAAAGGCAAATATCTTATCTAGAAAGCAAGGCCAAAGGCTAGGGTTTCAAGGTTTTTCTTAAAGGCTTCAATTTACTTTCATCATAGACTTTACCTAAGGTATGTGAGTTTGATTTGTAGTCCTCCAATCTCCCACAAAATCCTAAATAATGTTTTTACCTTTTCTTTACATTCCTTGCTAAGTTATAATAAAGAATATATATATGTGTGTGTGTGTGTGTGTGTGTGTGTGTGTGCGCGCGCGCGCGCGCGCGCACGTTGTGTGTTCTGATTTCCCTGGGAAGGTTGTGGTTTCGAAGGTATATGGTTTGGATGGTAAGATTACTTGTGTTCTTCATTTCTTTACTTAGGTTTAGAGTTTATTTGTTGGATATCATGGTTTTGGGTACTCAGTCTTGTTCCTACACTTGTGTAGGTATTAAGCTCGATACCTTCTGATTTATTCATTTCCTATTTTGATCCGTGCTCTGAGACATTCTGAAAAGTAGCGGATAGTGTTTTTTGACGGACTCTTCAGACTTCTTTTTACTTACTATTTTTGTTCTATTTGAGAACCAAAGACATTAAGACTTGTAGAAATTTCTTTGAATTCTGTTGTAGTAGAGGCTTGTATATATACCATTAGTCTTGGGTCGGTTTCAGATCTGGATATTCTTCTTAAATGCTTATCCGCTTATATTTAGACTATATTTTTGCTTTACCTTCCACATTATTTTTTTATTTCCTGTTTAGGTTGACTTGTCTCGGTAGGTTAAAGGCAAGTTCCATCGCACCCAAATTCGAGTCGTGTCATTTATATGAGTGAAAATGACTATGCAATTACACAAAAACTTTTTTCTTTAATATTTTTTCTTATTGTATTTTATACAATACAAAAATTTCTTATTGTCAAAAATAATTTACTTTTTATTTTACTTTTCTCATCTCTCTATTTACAAATTTAGTAATATGTGTATTATGTAAGTAATTCATTATATTCTCAAAAATAATTCAAATCCACCTCACCCCTAACCCTCCAATTCCTCATTTACATTTTTCTACTGTATTTCAATTATTTTATTTGTTTAATTTGATTTTGAATCAAATTCTTTTTGTATTCAAAAGATAACCAATTGAATATTTTCAAATACTTTTAATTTTTCAATTCAAAATTTCTATTACACTTTATATACACAATTGCAAAGTGGCTCTTCAGTAGCTTACTACTTAACCACATTGCAAATTAATC
>JAPFFP010000094.1:9019580-9059144 GCA_026153255.1 Solanum medicagineum | reverse complement strand
AAACCCGAATGTATTCTTCCAACCTCTACGCCTCTAATCGTATTTTCCAACACACATTAGCATGTACACATCATGTATAGCCTATTTTAATACCACAACAGTCTTACAACATCTCACAAAGAACAACACATAACAATTCCACCCAACCTAAAAACTGACAGCATAACGTTACTTTTCTTCGCTACCTTTCGACGCTGATAACTCCAAACCTATTCCAACTTTAGCCAAATTGTTCCAGCAACATTTACACATATAAACAGACCCCAAACAGTACTATAACATCACTTAATAAGTCATTATGGACGTGAGCTAATTCTTTACACACAACAGCCCGCAAATTCCAATCAACATGATGCTTAAGATAACTCGATAAGACGTGCTTGTTAAATGAAACCAAAACAAGGGCAGCAACCTTAGAGTGATGTTTATAACTCAACCCATGTTAACAACGCCAAGTTCTCTTCATAATATAACTTAAAAACCATAGAGAAATCACCAAAACAAAAGGAAAAGGTGCAACAACTTTCTGCACAGAATCTGTCCAACAAATTTCAGCAGCGTAGCTAGCATCTATTTCATGTTTTTCATGATAAAACTATACTAAATACACAAATGTAACTACTTACCTTTGCATTCAAGGTGTAGAGGCTCCTTAAGAACCCTAAAGAAGTCATTTGGCTGCTTCACAAAGTTGAGAAAAGTTGAGAGAAAATAGAGAGAGCAATCTGATTTTTTTTGTGTTCAAGTGAACTATGACTTGTGGAGCAGCTTTGGAGCTCTTTATATAGGGATATTATTCTGAATCTCTCTTGACTTATTGACCAGAATATACCACACATAATAAAGTAGCTTACCCACCAGCTTGGCCCTCAAAGTTGGGCCTTTTTGCAGCACCAACTTGATGGACTTGGGCTGCCAAATTTTCAGCTTTCACTCACTTAGTTTTGGGCCCAATTTGCTAAGTGTTTTGTATTGTCTTTGGGACCTTTTTAATATTCTCCTTTGGCTGATCATATGGCCCATTTATGATACTAAAACATGGTCCAAAGTTACACCCTTAACATGGACTTTATTCGTAATCGAACCTAGACAAATTCGACATCGAGCCTCGTCTCCGTTTAGTTCGCGATTTTGAGCTAAGCAAGTAGGTGATTCACCTGCTAGCTTCTAAGTCCTACAAGTACCTCAATTTTTTTACTTCATTTAAGGCCATAATCTCCTCAATTCAACACAAAACATGTACACGCTTGACCCTCTTAAGTACTAGACGCGCATATAGCCTATTAACATGAGATTCAAGCACTTTTAAAATTTAGCGTCAATTGGTCCAAATCATGTCACGTTTCATTTGGATTGCGCCATTATTTTAAGGTGTGGGGTGTTACACAAAGAGTTGACTATCCCTCAATGTTTGCAACACAATCCAAATGGTCTTCATGGTCCTTTACATCCCATGAGTACACCAATATATCATTTTTGAGCACCACCATAAACATGTCCAAGTACGATTTGAAAATCCTATTCATCAAATCCATAAAAGCGGCAGTAGTATTTGTTAGTCCAAATGACATAACCAAAAATTCAAAATGACCATACTAAGTTCTAAATGTCGTCTTTGGGATGTCATCTTCCTTCACCCTTAATTGGTGATATTTCTAGACAACCAGAGATCAATCTTAGAAAAGTACTTTGCACCTTGTAGTTAATCTAATAGGTCATCAATCCTTGGAAGAAGGTACTTGTTTTATATAGTTACTTTATTCAATTGCCTATAAACCACACACATCTGAAGTGAACCACCCTTCTTCCTTACAAACAGTACGAGAGCACGCATGGTGACACACTAGGCCTTATGAACCTTTTATCAAGCAAAATTGTTCCTTCAATTCTTTCAATTCTGTTGGGGCCATATGGTACAGAGGTATAGAAATAGGTTAGGTGTCAAGAAAGAGATCAATACCAAAGTCAATTTACCTTACCGGAGGAATACTGGGTAAGTTATCGGGAAAAAAATCGGGGAACTCATCAACTACGGGGAATGAATCAAGGGTAGGAATATAGGACTCAACATTTATGACTCGGACAATATAATATAGATAACCTTTGAAAATCATTTTCATATATTTCAGATATGAGACAAACTTCCCTTTAAACACAGAATTAGTTTCCTTCCATTCAAGGATAGGCTCATTGGGGACTTGAAATGTGACCTTGCGAGTCCTACAATCAATACAAATGCAGGACGCATGAAACCAATCCTTACCAAGAATAACATCAAAATCATTCATATCCAGCTCAACTAGATCACATAGGATGACTTTACGTAAGACCGAGACGAAACAATTTTGATAAACTTTCTTAGCTAAGATTGACTCATTGATAGGAGTATAGACCGAATAAGGTTCTATTAACACTTTTGTAGACACATCAAACTTTATGGCAACATAAAGAGTAACAAAAGACATATTGGCACAAGGTCAAGTAAAGCATATACATCATGGTTAAAGACTTTCAACATACCGGTAACCACATCGGGAGCCCCATCAACTTCTTTCCTAGCATGTAGAGCATAAAATCAATTATCACATGGACCACTACCTTGAGCTTGGGTACCTTGTTGCATTTTTCCTCTTTGAGCTACTTGACCTTGTCGATGCCTTTCCTTACCCTTATTAGCAATATTAGGACATTCAGCAATCTTATGTACCATCTTTCCACAACCAAAGCAACCATTTGGTCCCCTCAAACATTCTCCTACATGATTCTTTATACACCTAGGCCACTTAATAGTACCACCTTTCGCAACATCACGTTAAGCCTTAGTATTGGCCCAGTTCTCTTTGTCAAACCTCTAAGGAGAACCTTTAGAAGACCCTTGGCCTTGTTGGAAATTCCCACCACCAAATTTACCATAAGAGAACCCACCATCATAATGAGCCCTCTTGGACTCCCTTGTCCTCATCTTTTGCAAATTTTCACTCTCCACTTGTTCGACATACATCATGAGTTTGGAAATATTCATTTCCTTAATGAGCATAGCGGCCTTGCATTCCATCTTTATCAAGTTGAATACACTCAAAGTGAATTTGTTCATGGGGTGGCCCTAGAGTCGGCCATCAAAGAAGGAGAAAATTCGGACAACTTGGTGAACTTGAGGGCATGCTCATCACACTCATACTACCTTTCTTCAAGTTCATGAATTCCTTCACCTTAACTTCCCTTAGCTTGAGTAGGAAGAAACTATCAAGAAAAGTGCCCTTAAAAATCTCCCAATTAATAGCACCTTCATCAACCTTCTTAGACTTCCATTGAGTAAACCAAACTTGAGCAACTCCCTTAAGTTGATAAGCCACCAATTTGGCCTTCTCTTCAAAAGAAACCCTCATAATCTCCACCACCTTATACACCTCATCAATGAACTCTTGTGGGTCTTCATCTACCTTTGAACCACGAAACTCTAGGGGATTCATCCTAGCAAAATTTTTTATCCTCGAAGCTGGAGTAGGAGTCTTTCGTGAAGCAACGGGTTGAGCCAATGTGGTGATTGCAGCTTTAACCTCATCATTAGAAACTTAGTTCGCTTAAGGAACTTAGAGAGCTAGAGGAGCTTGGTTCGCATTAGCATCATTTCCCCTGGGCAATGGAGCATTCCTGGAGTCATTTATGAAAACACCAAGGGACAAGTGTTAGGATACGAAAGCTTTGAAGGAATGACATAGAATATAAATGAAGCAAAGTTTTCCTAAAATGTCTCATAGCCTCCTATTCATGGATATAGTGCACTTCACACCAATGACAAGACTCTACTCGACGTAGCATGTTGGACTCTCTAGGATGCTCTCAAATCTTGTGCTCTGATACCATTTTAGTAATGATCCAGACTTAGAACCTAGCCATGACACGATGAATGTGACACCTGAAGGCATCCCATCCAAGTCTCGGGTTCGTATCATAAGTATTCATAAGGTAAAGTAAGCATATAAACGATAATAAGAAAGCAGAAGCTTGTCAAAGTAAAAGTCACAGCTCCTATAGGGAATGTACATCAATCCATTAAGGTCCAAATCATGCCTCTACGTCATAGATCTTAGCGGGGACTAACACATAGCTTACTGATATGATATCAAAATACAACACTTTTGATGTTTAAAACTTAGATTTTGGTGTATTCTCAATGCGATGTTAGTAGGTTTGATGTATTTTTATGTTTGTTTTGCAGGTTTTAGGTTGGCACAAAGTTTGGGCAAAGTGTGCAGATTTTGCTGAAAGTGATGTTCCAGGAGACCTTTTACGGGCCATAGAGTATTCTACGAGTCGTAAAAAGGGTTTCATCTACAATTCAATTAAAGGATGGGTTTCTGAATTTGAGTCTACATACATGCAGATGAGCCGTAGAAGGCTTTACGTGTCGTAGACTTGGTATCGTACCTTGAGGATCAGAAGGCGGGGACTTACTGAAATTCTATCAAACGGAATCCCCTACGGGCCATAGAATCTAATACGAGTCATAGATGGGTGTTGTAGAAGACAGTTTCAAAATCGAAACAATAGTTCATGAAAGCCCCATCACAAGTCGTAAACTGTTATATGGCCCGTAAAGTACTTCGTAGAGTCTATCTATCCAGTTGTCCTAATTCATTTTTACTTTGTATTTTAAACACTATAAATAGATTTTTTAGGTTATTTTTTAGAGAGGATGAAGGGAGAATAAAGGAGGAACAGTAGAGGAACATTAGAGAGTTTGAGAAAACTTGCAAAACTTTATTTTCATCTTTTAATTTCAATCTTGTGATTCTCATTGAAGAGTTGGATTTCTTGTTCTTAATTCTCTTATGTAAATGCTCAATTATGTTATTAAAATTCATAAGTCTTGTGTTACACTGATCATGAGTAGCTAAATCTACAACTAGGGTTGTTGGAACCATGAAGAACTAACAAGGTGAAACAGGAAAATTCATAAATCTTGTAAACTGTGCATATATGTATTAATTATTTCTCTTTGTATTGAATGCTTTGTAATGGTAGCCAACATTAGAACCCGCCTAATTTTACTGAATGAATCAAGGTAGTAATGAATAGGAAAAGAGATTACTTCACAGGATTCGATCGATATTTTTTGTCTAATCAACCGAACTGGGCTAAAGAGAGGTTGTACTGGAAAAATAGGTAAGGGTTAGTAATATCACAATGCGGGGATGGATCAAATCATGTAGTGAAATTCGCCCCTCGCCCAGGCCAATGGGTTTGGTGAACTTAACTTGTCATTCGGCATGCTACATACTAGAAAAGAATTTGATTGTCTAGTAGTACTGAGTTAGAAAATCATGGGGAAAACATTAACCTAGTTCCTCTTCATACTGGTTTAACACTTGTCTTAGCTTAGAATTACTTTTAATAGTTATTATAAACCCCCCTCCCTCCCCTTTTGGGGAGATAAGTTGGTTAATCAACTCGAATTGCAGTTGATTTCTTCTAAATCTACCATATTCCTTGTGGGTCCTACCCTAACCTTAGTTAGATTATATATCTTGACAATAACTGCTTTAGCCTAAAAAAAGAGGTGTAGCTTGGGTGACATCAAGATTTTAGCATCGTTACTGGGGAATACGGCTAGACTTGTCTAATTCAAGCAATTTAGGAATTAATCCTTGTTTCACTCATTTTACATTTTTTGATGTTTTTGTTTTCTTTCAGGGTACAGGTATAGTATATGCCTAATATGCAAAGTCATTGCATACTCTTGACTTTGGTTGACCCAGAGATCCAAAAAAGACTTAGAAGGATGTCCAAAATAATGCAAACAATGCGGCAAATGCAACTCTGAACCAAAATGAGAATGAGAATGTACATAATGACAACCCACCTCCTCTTGAGAACATTACTCCACAGCCACAAGACTTCAATGCCGAAGCTTATGAGTAGAACCAATATCGGCTGAACCCTATGGCTATAGAGGTTACTAAAGCTACTATGTTACCACCACTACTGGCTGACACAAAGTTCATGGTTTCGAGTGGGTTGCTTCCGATGTTGTAGAACCGTGGGTTTTTCGTGGGCCTACCTTTAGAGGATCCGCACTCATATATGCAACATTGCATTTGTCTGCAAGGGTGTGATGAGAACACATAATCTGTCTATAGATGCTATGGGACTTTGTGTTTTCCCATTCTCTCTGACAGGCAATGCAGTGCTATAGCTATCCGAGCTTCCACAGAGTTCGATCACTTGTTAGGCTGAGTTGCAGAAGGCCTTTTTGGAGAGATACTTCTCGAGATGGAAGAAGCTCAAGTTGAAAGATCAAATTAACAACTTCGAGCAACTTCCTGGTGACTCTATTAGTACTACATGGGAACTGTTCAAAAAGTGCTTGAGGAGTGTCCCATACCATAAAATTGTTGTTGATGCCTTGGCGGAGATCTTCTATCGTGTCCTAGATGAGAATAGTCAAGTATGTGTTGATACCATCATAGGGGGCATATTCTTAGATCAACCATTTACAAGGATCAATAAAAGGATGGAAAGGGTGGTCAAGACAAATCATGCATGGGGGCAAAGAGACAAATCATCTACTAAAAGTTCATGCATTGTCAGTATTAATTCGGAGCAAGATAAAATAAACGAAAAGATTATGCAAGAGCTTTCACGAATCCATGCAGGTATGGAGGTGATGATGAAGCAGAATCAGGAATGAGTGATGCAGTTGTTCATCCGCCTCCGTGAGCACCCATATATGATGATCCCTACTATGGGGAGGACACTTGTTTCACTGTTGATCGAATGGGGGGGTTTTCGGACCAACGCCCAAGGGTCCAGTCAAGACTAATAACGCCAAGGTCAAAAAACCCAAGGTCAGAACTATAATTGAGATGGAGTTTTTAGAGACAACCATGGAGGTTACTATGATAGGAAACGGGACCAAGACAGAGATACAGATTGGGGCCATAGAGATAGCTACAGAAATGGTCCTTATGTGCCACCACACAACCATGATACTGGTGCTACTAGTTCCAGAGTTAAGGAGATGTTTGACTACCAGTTAAAGAAAGCTGAGACACGGGATGAGACTCTGAGAGAGATGAAATCTGACATCTCCATCATAAATCAGAAAATCAAGTCTCATTCTTTTGCTATCAAACAACTTGAGCAAACAATTTGGTCAAGTGTTAACTTAACTCAACCAGCATCAGAGAGGTACACTGCCTAGCAACACAGTTCAGATCCAAAACAATGAAGGGCAGCGCATGTCGGTTTACTACTCGTGGTGTAAGAGTATTATTGATCCCCCCATGTCAGTAGATGAGGATGATGTTCGAGAGAAGACAGTTGAGGTTAAGGAAGTAGATACCAGAGATGATCATAGCAAGGATGGGGTGAGTGATGCTGCAAAGGTGCCACAGAAGCTGAAGCCTATTCCTAGGCCTTCTCCTCCATTACCTCAGAGAATTTAAAAAAAAAAGAAGGAAGAGGGCAAGTTCAAGCATTTTCTCTCCATGCTGAAACAACTCTCCATCAACATCTCTCTCATTGAGGTGTTGGAGAAGATGCAAAAGTATGTGAAGTTCATGAAGGACCTAGTTACGAAAAAGTGGACTGTGAGTCAGGAGCTCTCCTAAGAGCTTCAACATTGTAGTGCAACTGCTACGAGATCCTTGGTGTAAAAGCGAGAAGATCCCAATGTTTTTACCATACCCTACAATATTGGAGATATGGAGTTCGCAAGGGCATTATGTGATCTCGGTGCCAGTATAAATCTGATGCCCTTAGAGGTCTTCAAGAAGCTAGGACTGGGATCCCCTACTTCAACGAGCATGCGGTTGTTGATGGTTGACCGCACGGTGAAGAAGCCTGTGGGGATACTTTATGATGTGCTTGTTAAAGTTGAGAAATTCATGTTCTCCATAGACTTTGTGATCCTATATGTAAAGTCAACTTCGAAGTCCCAATCATCTTGGGAAGGCTATTCCTAGCCACTGGTCGGGCTCTAGTTGATATGGAAGCTGGTTAACTTAGGTTTAGATTGAATTATTAAAAAGTTGTCTTCAATGTCTGTCAGTCAATGAAGAGGCCAAATGATCTGATGAAAGAGCTTTGGACACTTGCTGAAGTCTGAGTAACCAAGTTGTCCAAATCGTGACTTGACAATAAATTAGGCGCTACTTGGGAGGCAACCCAAGATTCTTGATGTAATAGTTGTAGTTGTACTTTGCTTTTAGCTTTTGGACTGTAGGTAGTTTACTTTCTCGCATTTTGGTTTTAATATTAGACATTGGTGTCATAACCCAAGCCTAGGGCCTAGACGTGACACAGCGAATGGGGAACCCGAAGGAACCCCAAACAAGACTCTTAACGTGTCATTACACATCCTTGGTCGCGAAAGAATATAAAAGACATATAGAATAGGATGGGGCATTGGGACTAAGGGAAAACTTGCCAAACTAACAACATTACAAGACAAGGAGTTATGGCTCATATCATAAATACACAACTTCTCAAACAAACACCTCTAAATACATAGATAGAGCGGGGGCCAAGACAAAGTAACTGGGCTCACCCTCATAGTCAAATAGAACATAAGAAAGTGTCTCAGTATATAGATAAGAGGGAAACATAAACCAAGGTCACGAAATGGAGGACTCACCAACAAGCTTGGAATAGCACAGTCTAACCACGTGGAGGAGGAGGATGATTAACTTGGGCACCGATTCCTACATGGTGACATCATGTAGGCAAGAGTATGCATTAGTATGTTTGAATATACTAAGTATGTGGGATGCAATGCAACAAGAGATAAGCTTTACAATCAACATGCATAACAATAGGCAATACGCATGATATAGCAATATGACATGTATGATCAATGCATAAGTAACATGCTTTAGTAACCCATGCTCGTATAGAATATCATATGTGTAGAAGAGACCAAGCTAGATTTTCAAAGTATGAACCCCTTGGTAGGTTAGTCATGTTGCCACCCCATCACTTAGGTGGATGAGTACTAACCCTCATCTAGGTTGATGATGATGCCACCTCATCACCCTGGAGGATGAGTACTAACCCTCATCTAGGTTAATGAGTAATAACCCCCATCTAGGTTAGTGATGTTGCCACCCCATCACTTAGGTGGATGAGTACTAACCCTCATCTAGGTTATATGGGCGCTAAGACCCCCCGGATTGGGCATGGTCGAGTTCTACACTTTATATAGAATTCATCATATATATAAGTTCATCTCATCATCATAACATCATTCATATCATATTCATGCTTTGGTCCTTCAACACCTCAAGAAACCCTAGTCGGACATTTTAGCAAGCACCACGGGGGTGTGTAATGAGGGTAAAAGACCTGGTAGTTTAGAGATGAAATTATGCAAGAAAATCTATAGTAGAACCATCAATCCACACCTTGCAACACCTCTAAGACATTCACATCAAAACCTCTCATCAAATCCAACATTAGATCCAAGATTTAGAGTTCAAAACATGCTAAAACAACCATACTTTCATGAACTAAAATCACTGTGCAGTAAATTTCTCAATATACAAGACTCACATGTAAAATCAACTTTAAATCATGCAATATTAAGTAAAAGAGGGTTTAGGCACCATGGGTGAAAGGACCCAATGGTTCAACACCACATACCTTAGCTTTGGAGAAGTTCTTGGTGAAGGTTGACAATGGAGACTTGAAGCTTGAAGAGAATCCTTAAATCTGGATGAGGGTTTTGAGTCTTGGAATTTGGAGTAAAAATATGGCTAAGTATTTTGGGGAGTATTGAAAAATATTTAGGATGATATAAGGGTAAATTTGACTAAGTATAGATAAAAACACGTTTGGGAAACTTGGGCCCAACACTTAGAATATTTTGGACCGCACTTGAAAAAATATTGTCAAGCAAATATACATCTCTGCATCGCGGAGAGGATACGGAGAAGATTTTGTAGTAAAGCATTCCCAAGGCGCGTCGTGGAAGCATCGCGAACAGCTCACTAGAAATTTTCACTTAAAAATTTATAATTGCTATTCTTTCGCTCTTAAATCGAGGTTAGACCCTTTTCCACCTAATTTTGACCCCCTGATCACAAATATGAAGTTAGATTTTTGAAATAGATATATGGAAATTGAAATTCTTGGTATTCCGAGGCACGTTTTTGGGCACTTTTTGGAGTCATTTCAATTGGGCTGGTTGCATATAGGGTAACAGTGTGTTCTGTGAAGAATGTGTAGGTACATGGATGATCAGCCATCCTTAGTTAAAAAGGCACCAAGAAGTGCTTCTATAATTGGTTCTACGGGTCATATGTCAATCTACGACCTGTACAACATCTCAAAGACACTTCCAGTAAGCAAAAAGTATGCACTCCCGTCCATGAGCCAACATTACAGCCCATAGATAAAACTACGAGTCATGAGTGAGGCTCGTGGACCCCAGGTAAGTATTATGATTTATTGACTAAGTGTTGAGGTTTCTACGACCAACTCTACAAATCATATCTTAATCAACAACTTGTAGACGGGTCTGTGAAACACAGTCCTCAAAACTAGAGTTTGCACCTTCTACAACACCATATTTATGAGCTGTAAAACACTCTATGGCCTGTAATCACGGTTTTGTAGAGTCAAGGCCAATTAGTTTTAACTGACTCAGTTAAATATATAAATAATGGGGTCAAAATATTTTGACCCTCTTTTTCCCTAAATTTAAGAGTGAAACCCTGCAAAGCCCACCCCCTCATTCCTCTGATCAGGGGCGAGAATCCTTCCCACTATTTTTAGGCCACTTTTCGGGCAGCCCTAGGGTTTCACTACCTCACTTCCTCCTTCAATTCCTACAATTTGGTCACTCAATTTGGTAAGTTATCGGTCTTTAAAAACCCTTTTATTTACCAAATATTATGTGATTAGGTTGAACCTAAATTGAAGGGTATGATAATTCGAGATGTGAACTCATGTGTGCTATTGTTGTTTATGAAAGTTGAAGTGTAAAGCTGCCAATGTGTGAGTATTTGTTTAGGCTAGAAATTGGTGTGTTTTCCTTGTCCTTACATTTTGAATGATGTGTTTAAAAATAACGTGCTCACATACTGTTTGAATTATTGAAAATTCATTTTGTGATGGCATGTGTTTGTGATTTTGATGCTAATTCATTCAAACGGGATCGGTAGGATTGGGAAAGCATGTTAAATGATTTTTGATGGGGTATATGTGGGAATTTCATGCAGGGTATTAGGTGCTTTAATATGAGTCATGTGTGTGTGTGTATTAATTGAATGCTAAAATTATCATTGAGAATATCATATGGGGTGCGTGTGAGGGGCTCAGACACTTAGGCCACTGGTTTTCTATCATACGAGGGTCTTTTACGACCCATGAAAACTTCCACGAGCCGTAATTGCCCTTCATATAAAATCTAGAAGCCTGATGTTTATGAGAATCCATCAGATGAGACCTACTACGAGTCGTGGATTACTCTACGGCTTGTAGAAAGGTCTCATAGATCCCTGCCTACAAAAGTCTAGATACTGAAATCATCTACGACTCATAGATCCTTCTACGAGTTGTACGTGGTATCATAGATGTCATTCCAGTAAATACAAATGGTGGATATTGTTCCTACGAGAGCCTTCTATAGCTCGTAGTTTTCACTACGGGCCGTAAAGGTGCTTTCATAGACCCCTCTGTAACCAAGTTTGATGTATTTGTGTATTTCATTTATTGACCTGTGAGGCTAACCATGTTGGGTAAATGTTTATGTTTCAGGTACTATGGCCCCAAAGCCGAGACGTAAGGACATTTGATCCATGCAGAAGAGGCTCAGAGATGAGACCTCGAGGGAGGAGGAGACCCTCGAGGTCAGTGGATCAGTCGAGGAGCTTAGTGTTCGACCTTACCCGGATACTGATAGACCACAGACACGGGCTGCCACCAAACTTGGGTAGGCCTAGACCCAGGCTATTGTTGCTCGCACTCCCCAGTTTGACGAGGGAGGCAACACCAATAGCAGCTCCATTCATATGACTCTATCTAGAGAGGAGTTAGACTCAGAGTCAGGATCCAACAAGCAGATATGAAGGCCCTACAGACGGAGATCTAATAACTCCAGGCTGACATGGTGGCAGCCTTGGCCACACTGGTGGCATTCCCACATACTAATCCCCCGGTGCCGGTGGTGGATTTATTTGCTCCTGAGGAGCCTTCACAGCCTTCCTACGGGAAGAGGCCCCGCACTAGTGATGATCCAGATACAGTGTGGTTGCATGCGGGGATGACAGAGTAGTTGGAGCTAGAGCTTGTCATGAGGCAGTCGAGGCATAAGGAGGAAATTTGACAGGATCATGAGCTTGAGATGTTGAGGGGTATTAGACCCTCCGATCATGGTTCTACCACTGAGGAGGCTACCATGCAGGTTGAGGGTAGCCAGATTCAGCTACAGATCGGTGCTTAGGCACCCAAGTATGTCCTTTTTGACCTCGGTACTTTATTTTGCATTTTTTTATGTGCATTGAGGATAATGCACCTCTTTTTTGATGGGGGTGTGGATAGTTATCAACCTCAGTGAAGTCTGAGTAGCCTTGGCCTATAACTACCCCAAATTTTGAATCATAGGAGTTTTGTTTCTAGTGTTCTTTTCCCCCATGGTTATTTAATTTCTGTTGAACTGGTAAGTTTAGGATGTATAGGTAGTATTGATAACATATAGTACTAATATATGTGGCATATATGTGTTTTTGTACTCTTTTTGTGAAAAATGATACTCACCAAATTTTTTATTAGTTAGTCTAGATAGAAACAATGCACATTTAATTGTATCGACAGTGTCTGTTCTGATAAGTGAGGATAAAATTGAGATAAAAACATGATCTAAGAGTCTGTACTGAGAGTCTATGTTGATAGTGTAATCAGTGCCATGTGAGTGTGAGATTACTTTGCTAAATTCATGTATTGTGTTTCAATTCAAAACTTTTCCTATTACTTTGATTTAGACTTTAGGTTAGTTGGGTAGAAAAGGATCTCAAGTCATTGTTCATAACATCCACTTAGCCTAAACAACTAGCCAAATGTGTGAAATATCCCTTGATCCGAATGATTAAGCCTTACATATACCCTTTCTTTGTAAAAATATAAGTGACTTAGCCTTATTAGATGTAAAGTCCTAAAATTGGCCCTGGTCCTTCCTTGAACATTGTGCAGCTTGACTGAGGCAAAAAGCCTAAGTTGAGGGTGGCTACCAAAAGTGGACCTAGCTCTTAGGTTGGATAATGTGCACCTCAACTCGGACCAAAAACCTAAGTTGAGGATGACTAGTATAGAGGTAAAACAAAAAAAGAGGGGGGAAAGTTAGTGATACATGAAAAGGAGAAAAAAATGTGTACTGAGTGCAAAAAAAAAGAGTGATGCCTTAGCTATGAACTATACAGAAAAATGTTATGAAAATACAAGGCAAAAAGTTGAAAATGAAAAGAAAGCACCTAAAAAATCTTGAAATGGGAGAAAGAGAGACTAAGATGAAAAAGTAACGGTGTTGGTAGGGAAAAAGTACAGAAAATACGGTGTCAAGGAGGCCTTTAGTCACTATGTTCCCAAAACATCATACCTAAGCCCTCTGAGCCTACGTTACAAGCCTGTAAAGTCCTAAAGTGATCCTAGTCCAAGTAGTCAAAGGTCATAGTCATGAGTGTAGGGGCAATCAAATAGTATTGAGCATGATATTTGAATGTCTTTCGTGAGAGTGAGTGATTTTACATAGTCCCAAGATTATACATTAAAACATCATTGTGAGTGAGATATGGGACTTTTTTCTGTGAAGGCACTTGCATTGCATTGTTAACATTAGACTATTTTAGCAATTGTAGCTTGTTGATGGTTACCTTGCTTGTCATAGTTGCACTGTCGGATGCATTACTCTGTGTTGGTTTGTTGTATAGCTATATGATTGTGCTTTAAAAGTGGTGAGGGTATCTATGCTTAAGTTTGATGTGATTTATGCCATTAGATTAAGGTCTGTATGTTACTATGTTGCTTATGTAGATTGAGTCTGTCGCTTGAGGACAAGCAAAAATTTTAAGTTGAGGGTGTTGATGTGTTGTCACAATACAACACTTTCGATACTTAAAACTTGCAATTTGGTGTGTTCTCAATGTAATGTTAGTAAGTTTGATGTGTTTTACATTTGTTTTGCAGGATTTCAGGGTTGACACAATTTTTGGGCAAAGTGTGCAGAAGCTGCTGAAAGTGATGTTCCACGAGACCCTTTACGGGCCGTAGAGTATTCTACGAGTTGTAAAGAGAGTTCCATGTACAATTCCAGTGAAGAGTGGATTTTTGAAGTTGAGTCTACGAACATGCAGATAAGCCATAGAAGACTTTATGAATAGTAGACTTGGTATCGTACCCTGATAATCAGAAGGTGGGGACTTGCTAAAATTCCATCAGCCGAAACCCCTTATGGGCTATAGAATCTTATGCGAGACGTAGAGGGGTGTTATAGAAGACAGTTCTAGAATTGAAGCAACAGTTCACAATGCAATAGTTCATTTTGGCTTTGTATTTTAAACACTATAAATAGATTTCTTAGGTTATTTTTAAAAGAGGACGAAGGGAGAATGAACAGGGAATAGTAGAGGAACCTTAGAGAGTTTGAAAACATTTGTAAAACTTTATTTTCATCTTTTAATTTCAATCTTGTGATTCTCATTAAAGAGTTGAATTTCTTATGCTTAATCCTCTTGTGTAAGTGCTCAATTATGATCTTCATATTCATAAGTCTTTATGATATTCATATTCATAAGTCTTGCATTTAAACTGATCATGAGTAGCTAAATCCATACTAGGGTTGTGAGAACCATGAAGAACTAACAAGCTAAAATAAGATAATTCATAAATCTTGAAAAGTATGCATGCATGTATTAATTCTTTTTAATGGTGGCCAACATTAGAACCCGTCTAGTGTTACTGATTGGATCAAGGTAGTAATAAATAGGAAAAAAGATCAATTAATAGGATTCGGTCGATGTTTCTTGTCTAATCAAATGAACTGGGCCAAGGGGAGGTTGTACTGGACAATAGGTAAGGGTTAGTAATGTCACACTGCAGGGATGGACCAAATCACATAGTGAAATTCACCTCTCGCCTGGGCCAAATTTTTGGTGAACTTAACTTACTGTTCTTCATGCTATACACTGGAAAAGAATTCGATTATCTGGTAATACTGAGTTAGGGAATCATGGGGAACATAATACTCTAGTTCCTCTTCATACTGGTTTAACACTTGTCTTAGCTTAGAATTACTTTTAATAGTTACTATTACCTCCCCCCCCCCCTTTTGGGGAGATAAGATGGTTAATCAACCTGAATTGCAATTGAATTCTTCTAAGTCTACCATATTCCCTGTGGGTTCGACCCTAACCTTAGTTATAGTATATATCTTAACAATGACCGCTTTAACCTCAAAAAGAAGGTGTAGCTTAGGTGACATCACTCACTAGCTCACCCTCAAGATATACATCAAAAAAAATGAATTGATGAAGTCTCAACATTAGGGAAAGCATCATAAGGGTTGATCCCAAAGGGTGAATTGATGAAGTCTCAACATAAGGGAAAACATCATAGGGCTTGATCCTGAAGCATCGGAACTCACCAACATGTCTTCAAGTTCAAGATCCAAATCTTGACACGAAATGGAATAGTCGTCTTGTCATCCATCCCTACATAGTTAGGTCATGTAGACAAAAAGTACATGTTAACACATGGAATGTACCAAGTACATAGGTGTGCCATGAATTAAAGGACATCATAATAGTATCAATATGCATAAACATAATCAATACGATAAGGACACAATATGTATGAGCATGCAAGTTTAAAATTATGAGAAGAAGCATCATTAAATCTATTCATAACTTTACATTACATATGTGGGAATAAGACCATATCTGACATATAAGACCAGGCGGACTATTACATGGAATCCTAATGTTGCCTTTAAGTCGAGTAAAAGAGTAGCCTACTTTGCTAGGGTAGACTACACCTTACCATACGGGACCCTTCCTATTTCGGTAACTACTTTAACATGAAACCTTAAGGTAACCTTCCCATTTCGGCATATGTTTTACTTATGTGGATCCACTAACATAATACCATATAGGTACATAATCATCATCCCTACAATGCACGTAGTAATGAGAGAGGTAGGCTTTACATTAAGGACTTCTTAGGTCGAGTCCCCACCACCAATCTCATTCGGTGCTAAGTCATATCCCACATAATACATAAATCATGCATATACATAGCTTTCAATATAGTTCATACCACATTAAAGTCATACTTTCATAATTCATAAATAGTCATCATAGCTTTTATGAGAACATCATATCATAAGAAAAGTCTATCTACTTGCTTTTCATCATAGTGCGGGTAGACATTCCCACCTTAACATCATCATCATAAAGATTAAGGTTGCATCACCCTATTTAGCATAGCATCATCATAGCTTTCATAACATCATCATCATCATTTAAAACATACCTTATCATACTTGAGATCACAGTCATAGAAATTCATAACTTTACATTAAAGTCCTCCTAGACCAAACTTGGCGTTTTGGAGCTAACTGCGTAGTCAGAATTCTCATATTGGGCATGTTTACCATGGATGTTGACTAAAGCCAACTATAGACCTGTTCCAGCAGCTAAATTTGCAACACCTTATATAACTGCATCGAACATGCTCCTAGCCTAATTTGGTCATTTTGGTGCTGATGGAACCATCGAAATTTCATTCCGAGCTGTTTATTAGGACTTTATTTAAAAAATAATTTTATAATTAAAATCTTCTATCCAACATGAAAAGCTATATAAATCTCAAATGATTCATCCAACAACCACCCTAATAGTACCAATAAGTCAAAAATGGTTCGGGGTCGCTATGCACATAGTCAAACCGATGAGATAATCGCGGAAATACAGAAATGACCTGGAGGGTCATTACAATATCCCCCACTAAATGAACTTTGGTCGACAAAAGTAAGAGTAGAGGCATAACCAAAGACTCAAATAAGGTGGGGTGCAGCCCCCAGGTCCGTCTCTCACCCCCAAATAGTCTCCTCGATCAGGCGATGTTACCACTATATTTTAACTGCTAGTACAACCCTTAAACACCACTGCCTAGCACCTCTAGATAAAAAAGTTCCCTATTTCTCAACAAAAATCAAATGGTCATTTAACACAACAAAATTCTATTGAAACACATGCAACCTGTCTGAATATAACGGCACAACATTGGTACCTAAAAGACAAACTTTATGATAGAATATACTGGTGGCGCAACTAACTCATATGCCGCAAGCTTAAATTGCCTTAGAATCTTGGATGGCCCAATCTAGCTTAGGCTAAACTTATCCCGTCAACTAACTGCATTACCTCATTTCAGGGCTAGTACCCACAAAAGTACTTTGTCAATAGCCTCAAACACATCGAGACTCCTATCCAAAACACATAAAGTTGTACTCTAAGCTTACAATGAGTACTAAATACGACCGTCATAGCCATGCTCAGTGTCAAACTGCAGTTCTGTTAAGCGTAACTAATAGGAGGTATGACGATCTGTTGGTATGTACAGAGAATTAGTGTAGCAATCTCTAAAGGGTCCTCATAAGTCAATTGCTCATGCCACCTGGTCACTCAGCCAAAATGTAATGGAAACGTAATAGGCTAAGTATACATACCCTCAATCCCAACCCTGCGAGATATCTGAGTAACCACAATCACCCATAACTATAGCCATATTTCCTGTATACAAACTTTACCCTGTCTCCTATTTCCTCGTAAGTAGTCCCTACAAATTAGCCATAGATAGATCACAAGCTAACCTAAACAGTTGCAGACAATAGCTAATATAATCACACTCACACGTAGGAGCTTTAGCCCATTTCCTTGTTGTTCAATCAATCAATCCATACCCAAGACAGTGTCAAAATCAAGCCCATCTGGTGATGTCAAGTCAGTCTGAATATCATAAGTCTGAAGAGTAACCATACATGACCTGCACACTTGATCCCTCACTAAAAAATCAACCTCTAAAGTCAATACTCAAATTCGAGACAAAAGAAACTCGGGACTCATACCCAAGAAAGCTGCGAAACAAACAAATACATATACTATTGTAGAACTAGATCAAATCAAGTCGAAGGTAGCTGCGGTGTAAAATATTAATGCCTGCAAGTAGACTCATTTGATGCTTCATCCTCTGACTGAACTGAGGTGGTGTGAGATTGGCCTTGACAGCCCCTATCTTTCATGTCGCCTCCACCCCCATATTCACTGCCTCTAATAATACCCCCCGGGTCCTATTGAGAACTCTATGGATCCTCCTTGTGCTCATATCAGTTGCCTCTATGATCAAAACCATCTCTTTGGCCTTAATGGACTGTAGAGAAGGTGATTCGGTAGCCCGTCAAGCTAACTGGGCTGCTCTACACTCTGGGCACTCTTTGGACCAGTGTTCTAATGCTCTACAATTATAACATCCTTGGTAAGCTCAGGCTCTACTGCGTTGATCGTGGCGGTCGATGTTATTGACCTCTAAGGCCCTAGAGCTCTGATCGACTACAGAAAATAGCGCTACCTGAAACATCGATAGCGATTTGTTTCTCAGTCCCTCAAATCCAGATTGACATCCACTGAAACCTTCCATATGTTGCGCTTGTTTGTCGCTGCCCCCTTGGTCTTTATAACTAACTACTCACTAAAATGGGCGTATCCGACTAGGACATGTGCTGAAGGAATTGGGCTTGGCTGATTGGCCCTTAGTACAACTATCAACTACCCGAGAGCCATTTGTACCTCTGGCATAATCACAAAAATGGCTGGGACCCGTAAAGGAACTAGTGCCTGCGACTGTGGAGAAGTTGAGGCATCATGTTGCTGCTCTATAGACTCTGGGGTTGCTTCCTCTCAAGGATTGATTGCAAAGCTTGACCTTTGCCCGAAGTCTGACTCCCTTGTAGCTTAGGAAAGGATGAAACTACCAGATTTAAGAGGCTGACAGACCGTATTGCACGAACAGAATCAACAACAAGGGAATTTCCTAAGCATCCTGTAGCGCCCTAAATATATGTTGCGGACGTCTTTATGCCCATCTGCAAGACTTTACTAGATGACAACTCTGTACAGATGAGACAAGTGAACTTCACTCTGATACCACCTTATCACGACCAGGTCATGATGGTACCTGTTGGATCCCGCTTATAGGCAAGTCAACCCAATACCCATGGTATCAGTCCTGAATCACTAATCATAAAGATACTAGCAATATATAAGTATGCCAAACACGATCTACCTAGGAAATGGAAGTCACTTATCCAGAGCTAATATAGACTCAATACTCGAGTAAGAAATATATGTATACATAGCCATAAATGTAATCCATAATGGGTTCCTACATAAACAAGCCAACACTATAATGTACAAGGCCAGTGTTTGAATACAAAAGACAACCCAGAGAACAGAAGGAGACCGTAAAATATCCCAAAATTGTTGATACTCACCGAATGTCTCCTGTAGTGAAAGATCCTAATTCAACGACCACATCCTATAGCAGAAATAGGGGTGAGTACCAATGAAAGAATGAAATATAGTAAATACTAGGGGTGGACATAAATACCAAAAAATCAAAAACCTAACTGAACAAAAGTAATTTGATTCTTCTGTTTTGGTTCTTCGATTTTTCAGTTTAGTGTAGGTATTATTTTTTCAAAAGTTCGATTCTTCGGTTCAATATTCGGTGTAGGGGTCTCGAAACTTCAGTGCACCAAAGAACTGAACTTTTATTAAATTTTTTTAACAAACTATACATATATTAGACCATAAAAATAAAATTATATTTATATACATATAAATCAATTAGCAATTAAATCATTCGTGAAACACGTCAAAGTAGCAACAAATTTATAATTTATGTAGTTAACTTGAAATATTATTTTCCAAGAGAAATTCGAACATATTTTTGTTGATTTATGCCATCTAAAGGATGTTTTCTATCAGGACCCAGACCTCGGGAGGCCTTGATGATGCCTAAAAATCTAGTTTTTGGGAGTTTCAACCAAAGGTAACATTCCATGGTCACCTCCACGAGCCGTGGAGAGGTCCACGAGTTGTGGAGGCTGCTTAGGAGTGGACCTTGGCCATGTGCATGATGTTTTTTGGCTTATGGTGGAGTTTAAGACCAAGTGGCCCTCCACTGAGCCGTGAACGGCTCATGGTGCTTATTACTGGCCGTGAAAGTGGCTCGTGGTAGGTGCCTTTGGCTTGAAAGCCACTGTGTAGCTAAGGAACCCACCACAGACCCTTGTACAAGTTGTACAATGCATCATGGCTCGTGGTGAGGTCTCATGAAGGCCATGTGTTCAAAATTCTCTAAGTATCAAATCAACGTCTTGGAACTTGGAGCTTTATATTGGAGCTTGTACAGACCATGGAGCTTTGTATGAATGGTGAAGCCTTCAGTGGAAGCATCCTTTATCTGAAATTTAGTTAAGCATCTGAACTCCCTTACCACGGACCCTTGTACGGTCCGTGGTCCTTTGCACGAGCCGTGGTGCTCCACCACGAGACCTCTGGGCACTTTTTAGTGCTTGTTTCATCAATAGCTTTTTCATAATTTTAGTGATTTCTAAGGGTCGCTTGTGACTTTCTACCCTATCCTAAACCCCTGAAAAGACCTATACTCCATTCTTATTCAAATTCATTCATTACACTTAGAACACTAGAAATCTCTCTTCTAAGAGCTCCATTCAAGTATGACCTTGAAGATTCAACTTGGGAATTCAAGAGGGGCCTTCTTCTCAAACTGATTTCTTCTTGATTCTTCTAGATATCTGAGGTATGTGGGATTGATTCATGATTCCTTTCAATCATGAAGACCCCAAAGATTTCTTACTTCTTAATTTATGAATTTTAAGCTTACTTTGAATATGGGTATTTTAAATTAGTGTTGATTTGATTAAATTGAGATGTGGATTATATTTAATTAATGTTTTTAAAGTTATTTAAGCCCTATTATGTTGATTTGCATTGATATTATGAAGGTTTGAATATGTGTGTCCCTTTTAAATGTTGAATCTATGCATGGGTAATCTCAAGTATGCTTTAATGGTGAATTTCTTAGTGGTTCTACTTTGATTTCATCTTATAATATTAATTTAAGTATGAATCTCTATTACCCATGTTATTCTCTCATCATTCATAGCATATGCATGCATGAATATTGATATTCATGAAGTTTATGATGTGGGTTAAAATCCAGTTATGTTGATGACTATGATTCTAAGAGAAGTATGGGTATGGCAAGAATGTGATCACATAATGTCTATGATATGGCTCTTTGAGCAATTATGGGTGCTTACACTAACATGTACAAATGTGAATGAACTATTTCCATGTATGAAAGTATGACATGAAGTATGATTTAGCTTTTTAGCCCAAGTATGCATGATTATGAAGTATGTTTGGCTTTTAAGTCTAAGTATGCATAGAAATGATTTGAAAGGACTTTACCTCTTGTGAAAGCACATATATGTATATGTATTCTTGTGGGATGATGACTTAGCACCGAGCGGACTTGTGTGAGTGGGGATAACCCCAAGGTCCCTTATGTAAATCCTCAAGTCCCATAATTACGTGCCAGCGTAGGTTCATGTTTATGCCCCTTTAAGGGATGAATATGTTTTGGAAATCCTTCCAAAAAGATGAGTTCGCAAGTAAGGTAGCCATCACACTAAAAAGATGAATTTGTAAAGTGTGGTGTAGGCTTCCTTTGGCAAGGGGGGATATCCCCAAGGTCCCTTATGTAAATCCTCAAGTCCCATAACTATGTGCCAACATAAGTTCATGTTTATGCTCCTTTAGTGGATGATTATGTTATGGAAATCCTTCCAAAAAGATCATAAGAAAGGTGGGCATCACACTTGAAAATATGAGTTCTAAGGTGTAGTATAGACTATATTTGGTAAGTAGTCTACTCTCATACAAAAGGGGGCTAGTCATCGGGCGATTCATGTAGTAGCTCGCATGGATTTATGATGACGGTTAAGGTCTCATGCATCATCCATTTCATGGCATATTGATATTATATTCTTTCTTATATACTTCATTCTATATATGTGCTCTTGTCATCTAACATTGAAAGTTTAATGAGTTCTTATGCATTGCATGCCCACATACTTAGTATAATCAAATATACTAACACATACTCTTAACCTATATGATCTAACCATGTAGGGATCAGAGATTATCTTCATCCATTTCTTAACGGTTGGCTTAGATTGTGAGAGTTGTTTGTGGTGAGTCCTATCATCCAAGGGCAAGTCACCTTCTATCTACCTAATATGTTATTTCTACTTATGTCTTTACTTTTAGGGTGAACCCGGGACATGTCTTTCCCCATCATGTCCCATGACTTAGAGGCAGTCTTGGATATCATGTAAACTCTATGTATGGGATTGTGATGTGTTATGTTATTTGCTTATGGAGAGTGTGATTATATCTCCAGATGTTGATGATATGATGCTACGTTCATGTTGAGATGTGAAAATGTGGAAAGTCCTAAGTCCCTTCTACCCCCATAGCGTGAGTCATACTCACCCGCCCCTTAGTTCTTATACAGTACGTGCTATGTGAATCCATGTTAATCCCTATCCCTAAGGCATCCCCATAGCTTGTTTCATACTTATCCCTCTCTTATAACTATGTGTTTATTGTTTAATTATGCGTTTCCGAACCGATGATGTGTATATGGATGCTATGAGGCTTGTTGGGGACTCTTGGGTTCCCATTCGCCATGTCACTCCTAGGCCCCTAGGTACGGGTGGTGACGTACTTATTTTCCTCAAGTAATAGTTGGAGGTGCAAGTTATTAGCAAAGATAAATATAGTCTTTTAAGCACAATAAGATTACCATGGAAGCACATTATCACTTAGCATGATTTAAAGTTTTTAAGTGTCTTATACTTTGATTTTGTCTTCATTTTATTTTTCATTAGGTTGCACCAAAAACCATTTAAAAATATTGAGTAAAACTAAACCGAACCAAAATATTCTAGTTCGATATATAGTGTACACTTTTTCAAAACCAAAAGCTGAAGAACTGAACTGAAATTTGCTAAAGACAAATCAAAGAACCGAACGCCCACCTTTAGGAAATACGACAAGAATAAGTGTAGTGCAATACTGCAGTGTCAGCTATCTGCACTCAAGTCCAAAGATAAGCATGTATAGAAAATCACAGAACCCTTATAGAACAACCCAACCAATGTACAATAATATCGACTAATGTGATCCAGATGTCAAGTGTCAGCTATGCTTGTGGCATCTGAAGTGCTCGGCTATGCAATAGGAGAACCAATCGAGTAGAACTAGGAGGAACCAACTAACCAGGACCCAATAATGTATGCCGAAACCAACTTACAAAGCCCACGCATAACCAAATCACGTTGTCAAACGGCCAAGGTATGTGTTGTATGTGGGTATAAGGCCCTAGTATCTATGTTTGTACGCCAACTGGTCCCCCCATAAGCCCAAAAGGTACACCTACACACAACCAGGATGTGGATAGGTGTATCAGTGGAACCAGGTAAGAACCGTGTATCCTATGCTGGCTCATGGCACCTGACCTCCTGATCTCGTATTGGAACGTGTCACCTGGTCCTATGCATCGTGTTGGTCCGCGACACCGATCAAGGTATGTACATATATAACGGTGGGATGAATCCCTCTATCTTGAAGGAACAAGTCACCTGATCCTAGAATGTATATTGTGTCGATCCATGATAACTGATCTTGTGGGTCACCTAAGTCATCTTATGTATATATGTAATATGTGGACCTATGCATAACAACTCTATGGTAGCATTAGCTTAAGCCTTGGCTAAGACCCATAGAACAGATAACCAAATGTATCTTGCCCATCTAGAATCACAATAACAACCCAACTGATAAGTGTAATAAATAACCAGGGCGATAATATACATGCCAACTAGTAATGTAACAAGTCCCCAAAATAAGATGGAATCCAAACCAGCTCATAAATGTTCACAAACGCCCCACAACAACAGATAGCCCAATAGCTTCCCAAGGTATGACATATATCTCGCAATCAGGATTACAACCACATCACTAAATAACCAAGGGACTAGTTTAATCATACACCACCCTAAAAGAATCACGATGCATAGTCAAGAGTACAACCGATAACTAATCTCCCAAATGTAACATATTTCCCCTGGTACCAGACAATCCAACAGGTATACAAGTAGCCAAATAGGCATACATCTCAATAGCTACATGTCTAGTTGTAGACAAGTTCGTTACAACCCAAAATAAATACATGTACCCAGAGTATCCATGGACAACCTAACTACCAAGTACAATAGGTATCCAAAACAACAAGTGTCAACAGAATCATACCTTCAAGGCATAGCATGGAATGTAGCCAACAATCGGTCCCTCAAGGCATTACATACCACTAGCACCAGGTCACTCACACTGATAGTCAAGCATTAAGCTAGATATACATACCAATAATATGGCATATGTTACACTTAACTTTCACCAAGCTTATTCCCGATTTAATAGTGCCACAACCCAGTAGCTATACAGTTATAGCTATTACAGTACTCAAAATAGTGATCACAAGCCCAAGTCATCATGTATCATATACTTAGTGAATCCTAATCATATAAAGGCATGTACACATATTTCAACTCAGTCTAGTGGGAGGAGGAACCTTAAGCAAGATATGATCATAGCATGAGTAGCAAGCAATTAGAAACATACTGAACATATGTAGGTATCAATATTAGTTGGCCAAACAGGGCAAATTCGCACTTAAATAGTCAAACATATGTATACAAGTGACATCAACGCTTAACTTATCTCAGTCGCGCTCTATCTCGCCTTTACAACCCTTCCCAGAAGCAATTACAACCCACACAGTGTTAAAAATAACTACTAGAACAAATGCAGGTATTACATAGTCCAATAATAATCACATTCTCAGCATCATACATATATACTTTACTCAAAAATATCCAACAACAAACAACCTCTCACTACACATTTCAACTCAGTCTAGTGGTAAGAAAAACCTACCCTACCTAGAAGGTGAAACCATGTGCTCCGAAGCAGTCCACATGAGTTTTACCTATCCTGATCGCAAAATGCTGCTCAACTATCAAAATAGGAATCACAATATAAATACGGCTATTTCGACTGTAATATCTCAAGAAACAGGGGAAAATACGTCAATTGCAACTAAAATGGATAAAATTGGGCCCACGCTCAAAATACGAAACCAACCCCCTTAAAATAATATCTACATCACTCCGAATCTATAGCCACAAATTGGGTGCAAAATGAGGCTCAGAACAATGAGAAACAACCCAAAAATCACATGATATTTCTTAAAGGAAAACATTTACTACAGCAACTTCTTGACCAGATTAGTCAAAAATACAATCAAATTAACAAAATCCAAATATACCACGGTGTGTGCCTCAAAAATTAGTACAGTTTAGACCCAAAATTTACTTAATTCCAATAAGAAATAACGAAGATATTGCAATTCAAAGTTTTTGACAATTTACGATAATATATGCAAAGAAAAATAGTGAGTTTTATCTCTAACGGCATGACAAAAGCAATTTCAACACTTATACGATGTTCTTCTCAAAAATATACACAAGTTAGCCTTTTGAGTGCTCAAAATCGAACAAAAAATGCATGAGATATAGCTAACGAAAGTTCACGCAACATTTTGGTACGAATCTGAAAATTTTCCTTTTATATTGCTAGGCCCGCCGACTGCCATGTGGAGCAATCTCTTGCATCCATGTAGTGACTCCTCATGCATCCACATCACCACCATCTATGATTTTCAGCAATTGCTCAAAGTTAATTTCGATGTTTCAACCTAATTGGGAGTCACAAAAGTACAAATCATATATGAAATCTGATCGGAAATGACATTCTGGACTCAACGATGTGGCCAAAATTCCCACGGAATATCATTTTATTTCAATATGTGTCCCACTTCTCAATATCGAAATCTACCGAAGGGGCCAAATATACCTAAAAGCTTCAAGAACCGAACAAAAGATCCTCATAGACCAAACTCAATGTTCCAAAGCTAACCATGTTGTCAGAATTCTCATTTGGACATGTTTACAAGGATGTTGGCTAAAGTCAACTATAGACCAATTACGCCGACTAAAGTTGCAACACCTGATATAATTGTATTAAACATGCTCCTGGCTTACTTTGGTCATTCCGGAGTTGATGGAATCATAAGAATTCTATTTCCAGGCCGTTTACTAGGACATTATCTGAAAATTCATTTTACAATTGTAATCTTTCGTCCAACTCAAAAAGCGATATAAATCTCAACCAATTCATCCAGCAACCACCCTAACAGTGCCAAAAAGTCAAAATGGTTCAGGATCGCTATGCACATGCTCAAACTGACGAGATAATCATGGAAAACACAGCAAATGACCTAAAGGGTCATTACATTAGTATAGTTTTAAAAGTAAATATATTCTATATAATTTAATACTATCATTTATAAAAGTCGTTATTTATTTAATATAAATTTTCATTTTTAAAACATATTATAACTTTTTATTGTGCTTGTATAATCAAACAATACATTTGTAATGACAATGTAATTACATTGTGATAATTAAACTGGTCATCGTAATTATTAGGACAATAATTATACCACAAATTATCAAATGATTTTCCAAATAGATATGTAGAGGAAAAAGAGCAAAAGAAGTGGAGGTAAAACATAGAAGGGGTAATGGGTTATGTGGTAGAAAAATTAAAAGGTAGCGCCCGTGTGAATGACTATTTTGCTTGTTGTTAGGTGAGCATTAAATGTGAAAAGAGATTAAACGTACGGATGTTACAATGAGCCCAAATATAGATAACTCGCCCAATTCGTCCAAAATTTTATGGGTTGGGCTTAAGATAATTTTAATTGGGTTCAATCTCAACTCATTCAAGCCTTAACCGATATCAAAAGAATCGTCAATTGAGCCCAATTTAATCTCCAATTTCAACCCGTTCTAAAAAAAAGCTCTTTACTTGCATTTGTGAAATGTATATTTTCTCTCTATTTTATATTTTTTAGCATTTATCTATCAATTTATAACCGTTTTATTTTTATTTCTTTAATTAGTTGAAATTCAAATTGTAGTTGTAAAAAATTAAAAAATAATATGTTAAAATTATTGAGATTGTGCGGGTCATGACCCAACCCGAATTTTAGCTCATTTGAGCTTAACCTGTTTGAGCCCAAAGTGCATTTGCGTCATAACCTAACCCAATTTCTATTTCAACCTATTTTAACACTCTCAATTTCAACCAAACCCGCTTGTTTGACACCCCTAATTAAACATAGAGACGAAAATGCAACCAAAGAATAAAAAAAAGAACCTAAATTGAGAGAACACCATTAGGGATGGCAATGGCGGGTGCGGGGCGGGTTGAGCTTAACTCACAATTTTTTTAAACCTCCCCGCCCCGTCCCACCCCGCTTAAATTTTTAAGTTCTTTTATTTTAATTAAATTTAATATAAAAAATTAAAATTCATATATATTTTTTTAATTTTTCGCTAATTAACTATTTTTAGTTGACATTTCAATAATTGTTTCTTCATCGTTAATTAAAAGTTTCTAATTAACATTTTAATAACTAATAATTTACCGGACATGTCTAATTTAAATTTTAGAAAAATAAAATAACATTAAAGTCAATGTTTAATATAAAAAGTTTATATGTTTTTGATTTTTACTAATTACAAATATTTAAATTTCTTTGAATTCCCATTTGCCACCGCGCCCCGCATTTGTTTTAAAAAATAGCTACTTCAACCCGTCCCGTCCTACCCCACATAACTTTAATGTGGTCCTGCTCCGCATAGCTCTAAACCCGCCCGTTGCCATCCCTAAACACCATACATACAAACTTATGGTATGTATCGTAAGCTTGAATTTTAATGGATAGAGTGAGCGGACCCCGATTGGAACACACATCATGGAGCATCTGATTTAAATTATGAGGGCACTTAATGGTTAGAATTAGATGACTCAATTGCAATACGTACATGCACATGTTGGCTCTATATTCCATGAAGAGTCAATTTTATTGGTTGTCATTTTGCATGAAGAGTCTTTGATTAAATTGTGCTTGTATAAGTGAGTTTCAGCTCAGGATTAAATTGTCTAAGCCAAGCTGGGTGAGTGTGAGCAACTGTCCAATTGGTGTTATTAAGGCATTGAGTCTGCATGGTATATGATGAGTTATTTGGGGAAACCAAAAGCTTTAAGCTTGAGCAACAAGGAGATTAGTTACAAGCTACTGTGTGCAGTTAGATGAATTATTAATATCCTGGAGATCAAAAAGCAGAACAATCTCAAGGATTACTACTGAAACTGAGTATAGAAGCCAAAGTTGATATGGATTCATAGTAAGGAATTGGGGTTACAAGTTGAACTTCACAACAACGTAACTTCAGATAGTATCAAGCCATCAAATCCTATGTGTCAATAGCGTACAAAGCACACAGAAATTGACTGCCATTTTTTTCAGGACAAAAGATTACAAGGACTAACCAAAACAGATCATGTAGACAGTAAGGAACAGATTGCACATGTGTTGACTAATGGACTGAAAGACAGCAGCATGATTACCTTTTTAGCAAGTTGGGAATGATTAATGCAGTCAGGGGTCCAACTTGAGGGCTACATAGCTGTTGATGCTTGTACTTAGTCAATTAGGCTAATGCAGGTTCTACATTGTTATTTGTGAAATATCTATAGCTATGCGCGAATTATATAAATAGGAGTAGCTACAGTGTATTTGAAATTGTTGCAGAAATGAGAATTACAAATTGATTCCTTCTTCAAAAACTGCTTTTTCTTCTTCTTTTTCAAGCTTTAACTTCCCTTTTAACAGAAATGAAAGATGCTTTTGGACATGAGAAGAATCTGAGAGGATTTTCCATTCCAAGAGAAAAATCGATCATACAGCACATCCCAATTAAAAATGGATTAGTAAACAAACTTGAGTCCCATATTTATGTTGAGGTTGTTGCAAAATCTATGTTAAAATAATACCTAAGGACCAATGCACCCAGACAAATCAAACTTGACAAACTCCAGGAATATTGGCCATTACAGAAATTTCCATATGTGGAAAAACATACCGTAACACTAGTAAGAATTTTCTCTGATTATATTTCTTCTTTGCTACCCCAGACTCCATTTGTGGAACTTCGCTGGGTATGTTGTTGTATATTCCTTCTTTGCTACCTATGGTTAGACCTCCAAAAATCCACCAGTTACTGAGTCAACCCTAAGCTTCATCCATGCAGTATTTGGCCTAGCTATCGTACCCTGCCAGGACCATCTGCTGGCCTAATGATTGAATCATGCTAATAAGCAGGCACAGCCAGCCAAACATAGAAAAGATCAACAGAAAAGAAGAGAATCTAGTGAGAAACTATAAATCATATTTCTGGGCCAACGAACCAGCATTGCTCAGCGACCAAAACCAAGTAATTGTGATAACTTACTGGAAGCAGAATTCTTCTGTTTCTGTCCAATTACGTTGCAAAGCATGTAGTAGTCGTGTTTCAAATGAGGAGCTGCTATTTTTACCTGTAGAAAACAGTTAGAATGGGTGAGACTTAAGGGATAGTCTATGTCTCAGTAAATTGAAACATCTAGTGATAAATGAAAGTAATACCTAAAATACTTCAAACAGGCAAAAACTCGAACCATGGCAACCCTTCAAGAACAGAGAGATGCTTCAAATTAGAATGGGCAAAAATAGCAAGTAATCACTAACCACCAAAATTCCCAAATGGAACAAATATATATCACCTGTAGCACAAGTTGTTGGCAACATTTTGACAAGTGGTTTCTATAAGTAGAGTGAGTTCCCAGTCACTCTTTTAGAAAATCTTACTATAAACGGAAAAAAATGACCCAGAAGAGGACATGCAAAGAAAAAGCCAAAACGAGAGCTTACACAATCATTGTTGTCTAAAGGAAACCCTGATAAAAACTGTTCCACAGGAAAGTACTGGTGGATTTTTGTACTTCCCAAAATTAGACAGACAATAAGGCGCTTTATGAACATGTAAGTTCACCGCTTTGACATGACCAAATCAGATGAATGATTCGGACAAACCACTAATTGAGCAACATGGACTAAGGCTGCCACTGAAACATTTTATTCTATTTTAATTAAAAGGAGCATGAAAAATTTCCAGAGTCCTAATAATCCGAGAAGATGAATTGCAAAGCAAAGACCAAACTTATTCAGATTCACCACAATATGAGTCCAGGAACACTTAGGGGCAATGCAATGGGACGTTCATTATGTGGCACTTGTACCAAGTCGTTGCTTGAGTGGTCCAATTGGCAGCTGTAAAGGATTAACATGTTATTTCCAGCAAAAGGAGCCATAATACTTCCCCGCCAGTTTCTGTTTTTAGGAGGCTTAGGAGGGAGTTCCAAGCTTTCCTCCCTTTGTATTAGTTGAAACTCTGTAGCAACCAGAAACAGATTAAAAAAATCGGAGTTGGAGCCAATAACTATTCTAATTCTACTGTAGAAACACTCGCCAGATTCTTCAAGAAAGAGCCCAATTAGGCACGAAACGGGAAGGAGAGTTTCTGCATGAGCAAAACGCATTCTTGCTTTTTCATAGGTCCCTGGAGCATATCCTTCTGAAGGAGGAGAATGTACAGAAGAGATTCAGAAAGTTGAAAGTAAGAGAAATACAAAACTAGATACAGATTACTCTCAGGTGTATAATTGATTCAGATATAAACAAATTTGTTGTTTTGATCTAAGTTCAGTTAAGGGAATACACATACATACATGATGAAAAATGACATGAATTCGATAGAAGAATTTCAGATAGACTAGAGTGAGTGATATAGGGAGGCATTCATACTGGAATAAACAATATGAGGTTAACTTGAACATCAGAAGGACCTCGTTGAAATGATAGCTTATAAATATAAGCTTAAACCTCATGGAGTAGCAACAGAAGCTGCAAATCTCGTGTTGATCTGGGATATAAACTTTCTGAATTAGTTGGAAGAAGAGACTAGAGAGATATACACAAATCATTTTACAAAGGACAGTTGAATAGTAGAAGCTTAAATCCAAGGAATAGGAACAGAATCTGCAAATTTAGTGGCTAATCTGTGATATCAATTTTCAAGATTACTTGGAAGGAGATACTAGAGAGAGTACACAGCTCACAGTACATTTACTGGTTTGGTTTGAGCAAACATCATTTACACCATAACCGTCTCTTCCTTTTAGATCTCGTTAGCAGCAACAAGAGAAGAATAAGATATCCATATGCCTCCGGAGACACTATCTAACCCCCAACAATAAGAAAAATAAAGAGAAGAAAGAAAAGCTTGTTGGACTAGTATCACCTTCTTTAGCCTTGATTGCCTGTTCCATTGATTGAATAACATCCTCAAGCAGCGGCACTCCCATTCGATAATTTAGTGTGTCACCATACCCTTTCAGAATGAACAACTCCAAATCATCAGCCCACTCCAACAAAGAAACCTAAAATGAGAACTTGTCAGTAACCATCGATGGCAACAAGAAAGTTCCAACATTCCATATAAATGAAAAGTTGGAGATGTACTTAATATACATGGTGCTCAACAAGTAAATGATATGGTTCAATCAAACATCAAAGGAGATGGACTAATCTCTCACCCTCTCCCTGCACTTCACATAATGACCTAAAAAGACAAAAACGGAGCTTGCGTACAGCACAGGATAGGTATATAGTAACACCTTTTTGATATGGTGTTATAAGATACAGTTTCCACTTGCGATTCATAAGTGTTGATAAAAAGGGGAATTGTGATAGCACCCCACCCCCTACCCCCAAAACATACACAAAGATAATTTTCCATTTCCAGTTTTCGCCCAAGATAATGAAAAAGAAAGCAGCAGGAACAATAAAAGGCAAACCATGAAATAGAAATGAAGAAAAAATAATCGGATTAGCACAAAGTACCTCAGATGGGCTAAACAGACTACAAGCTTGATTGGTGATATTCAGCAAGGATGCTTCCTGGGGGAAAAGTCACATAGGAAAGAATCTCTGGATAAAAAAAAAAAATACAAGGTTTAGCACTCATCAGAACATTAATAGTGCTAGACTCACCTGTTTGCAGAGAAACCATAAAGAAGATACATCTTGTTTTGTAAAATTAAGCCCATATTGCCTGACTAATTCACGAGTAATTTCATGCAATACAGGTTCTTTGAGCTTGTCCACATTTAGCTCCTGACTTTTTCTAAAAGTCTGCAACCAAATGAAAAGTATCATGATTTTGTTGCTCACTCAACTCGCCAATCAAGCCCCCCACCCACACCACAACCCAAAAAGAAATAACATCCAATCTATAAGGGGGTGTTTTTATTGGTAGCTTATAAGATAAAAAGAGTGCTTCAAAAAGTATATTCAAATACTTCCAAAACTTACAAAGTGCTTAAAAGGCAAAAACTAAAAAAATAAGTCAATCCATACACCCACTACATCTTCTTTAGATTAGATTGAACCCATATTCAATAAAAAGGAGTAGGAGAAACAACACTGGTAGTGGTTAGGTCTACCCTCTACCCAGACCCCACTAGTGGAATTTCACTAGGTATGTTTTTATTGTTGTTATTGAGAAACAACACTGATGATTACTTAAAAAAAGAGGAGTAATAGTGTCAATACAGAACACCATGTCAATGTAGTATATTTTGATACTCAATTCATACTTCTCCTCCTTTATTTTTATTTGTAAATCAGAAACATGCCGACCCAGCACTAATAAAAGCAAGTTTGCATTTCTATGAGCATCAGACTTCTAAGAAATATTAAAACCACAAATAAATTAGCCCATAATATGAGTTGTGCTCCATACTTCCATCAACATCTACAATAATAAGTTAATCTCCATTAGCTCAGTTCTAGCTTAGTCACTATCTACTTACTTTTACACCTTTAGGAGATGTTAAACTTCCCTATTTTAGGAAAGGGACTTCATTCAGGTGATACAAAATTGTATACTTTTGAGAACGATCAAACAATGTGGGCACAACTTAACCAGCATTAATGTAGTTATTATTACCTCAAGTCCCAATTTACAAGCAACCGCTCAAAATGCTAGTTAAAACGCATGAATAGAAACCAATTTTTGTGTTATTTTCACACAGAAAATTTCCACCATATAGACAGATAAAATTTGCATGCATACCTTGTAGCTTTGACAACAATCATGAAATCTCAAAACTATGTCACTTGCACGGCTTTCACGCTCGATGCCTTCCTGGTCCAAGCTTTCCTCTTTCATTAAATAGACCCATCCCAAATGCCACAGCACTAGCCGATGCCCGAGGAACCTATACATGTAAAGATGAATATTGACGACAATATTAATAAGAAAGAAACCAGAAGTTGATATGGAATTAGAAGACTGCAAACTTTGATTACAAAGGGTATACTTGTAGAATGTAGATAAACTCTCCAATCACAGAAATGCAAATACTTGTAAATTCTTGATGCATCACTTAAATATGTGAAACTTAAGATGTGCTTTGGTGGATAAATAAAACCTCTTGTTACAAAATCTGTATAATAATGTACATAGTGTATAGATTTGATAGATAATATAGCTGATTGTTAGGGATTTGAATATTTAGTTACCATAGATAGCTTATTTAGTTACCTTAATTAGTTTTTCCTCTCCATGTATTTGTATGATTGTTCTCTTTGAATAATAAACAAGTTATTCTCTCCATGTCTAATCAATAACACTTCTAAAGCCATGTGAGTTGCATGACAAAGGCAGCACAGTAGACGACTTGGATTTATTTTATGAAGAGTCGTTCTAAAGTATTCACTCATTTTTGTTATGCTGAAATTAAAACTCAGTTCAATGCTTCTGTGTATATTTTAAGAAGTGACAATGCTAAAGAATACATGTCAGAATTGTTTCCGTCATATATGAGACAACATGGTATTCTTCATCAGTCTTCGTGTGTTGATACACCTTCTCAAAATGGAGTTGCCAAAAGGAAGAATAGACATCTACTTGAGACAACTCGAGCACTTTTGTTCCAAATGAAAGTTCCCAAACAGTTTTGGGCAGATGCAGTTTCTACAACTTGTTTTCTGATCAATCGCATGTCATCTACTGTTCTTGTTGGTAATGTGCCTTATAGTGCTCTTTTTTCAAATAAGCCACTATTTCTAATGGAACCTAAGGTGTTTGGAAGCACTTGTTATGTTTGAGATGTTCGACCATCAGTTACCAAGTTGGATCTCAAGGCCTTGAAGTGTGTTTTCTTGGAATATTCTCGCCTTCAAAAAGGATATCGTTGTTACTCTACTGAACTAGGAAAATATTTGGCGTCAACTGATGTAGCCTTTGCGGAGGCTACACCATTCTTCTATGCACCTCCTATTTCTACGAATCAGGGGGAGGAAAATGAGTGGCTAGTGTACCAGGTTACTAGGGCCACACCAGAATCATCAGATGATGTTTCACATACACCGCCTAGTTCTTCAGTTGAGCACCAATCAACACTAGTTCGATCTACTATAGCAAGACCACCGGTTGTTCAGGTTTATTCTAGGAGGCGAGATGCTAATAATACCTCTTCTGCACCAGTTCCTTCATTATCAAATCTTGTTCCAAGTGATCCTCCAAATGATCTTGACCGTCCTATTGCTATTCGTAAAGGTACACACACTTGCAAATCCACATACTCCATTGATAATTTTGTTTCCTATGATCAGTTATCTCCTCCATCTAGATCTTTGATTGCATCCCTAGACTCTACTTCCATACCCAAAACTGTTAAGGAGGCTTTGAATCATTTTAGATGGTGTGAAGCAATGCTTGATGAAATACATGCCTTAGAGGAAAACGACACTTGGGATTGGTGGATTTACCTTGTGGAAAGAAAGCAGTAGGAAGCAAGTGGGTCTTCACAATCAAAGTTAATCCAGATGTCTCTATGGAAAGACTTATGGCTAGACTTGTGGCCAAAGGATATGCTCAGACTTATGGGGTGGATTATTCAGACACCTTCTTTCCCGTTGCCAAACTCAGTTCTGTCCGCTTGTTCATTTCTCTAGCTACTTTTGAGAATTGGTCTTTGTATCAGTAGGATATTAAAAATGCATTCCTTCATGGTGATCTCCACGAAAAGGTTTATATGGAGAAACCACCTGGTTTCGTTGCTCAGGGGGAGTATGAAAAGATTTGTCGCTTGAAGAAGTCCTTGTATGGCTTGAAATAGAGCCCTCGAGCTTGGTTTGAAAAATTCAGTGAGGTAGTTCAAGATTTTAGATTGAAGAAGAGCAAATGTGATCATTCGATCTCCTATAAACAATCTACGTATGGAACTATTCTCCTTTTTGTATATGTTGATAACATTGTCACTACTAGAGTAATTTTGCAGGAATCTCTTCTCTCAAGTCTTTCTTACATACTAAGTTTCATACAAAGAACTTAGGATAACTTAAATACTTCTTGGGAGTAGAAGTATCTAGAAGCAGGAAGGGTATTTTCATATGTTAGAGAAAGTATATTCTTGACCTACTGGCAGATACCGAAAAGTTAGCAGTCAAACCCTGTAGTACTCCAATTGTTCCTAATGTACATCTTATTAAAGATGATGGTGATCCTTTTGATGATCCGGAGAGATATAGAAGGTTGGTTGGGAAGTTAAACTACCTTACTGTGACTCATCCAGATATTGCTTTTGGGGTAACTATTGTTAGCCAATTCATGTTTACACCTACGGTCAAACATTGGGAACCTTTGGAATAGATCCTATGTTACTTGAAAGGATCTCCTGGACTGGGCATATTATATAAAAATCATGGCCATACTTGTGTGGAGTGTTTAACAGATGCTGATTGGGCTGGATCCAAAATTGATAGAAGATCTACTACAGGTTATTGTGTTTTTGTTGGAGGAAACCTAATATCATGGAGGAGTAGGAAGCAGGATGTTGTATCACGATCTAGTGCAGAATCTTAGTATAGAGCTATGTCACAGTCTACATGTGAGATTATGAGGATACATCATCTTTTATCTGAAATTGGGATGAAGCATCGTACCCCAGCAAAAATCTGGTGTGATAATCAAGTTGCTCTTCATATTGCCTCAAATTCGGTATATCATGAAAAAACCAAACATATTGAGGTTGATTGTCATTTTGTTTGTGAGAAGATTCAGGAGAACTTGATTTGCACTGGCTATGTGAAGACAGGAGAACAACTAGTTGATTTATTTACAAAAGCATTGCATGGAACTCGAGTTGGCTATTTTTGTAACAAGCTGGGCATGATCAATATCTATGCTTCAGCTTGAGGGGGAGTGTTACAAAATCTGTATAATAATGTACATAGTATAGAGATTTGATAGAATATAGCTGATTGTTAGGGATTTGAATATTTAGTTACCATAGTTAGCTTATTTAGTCACCTTAGTTAGCTTGTCCTCTCCTTGTATTTATATCATTGTTCTCTTTGAATAATAAACAAGTTATTCTCTCCCTGGCTTATCAATAACACTTCTAAAGCCATGTGAGTTGCGTGACAAAGGCAACAATATAGACAAAAGCCTCTACAATATATCCCTATCGTCTATTTATTTGGAAATCATCTGAGTGACACATCAACACAGGAAGCCAGAAAATGAAGAGAAGGCAAAGCGCATGTCAAAGGACCAAAAGTGCTTGAACTCACAAGATGATGAGATATCCTCTTTCGTTTTTTAATACTCATAAAAAGATGTATAGACATTCTAGCAAAATTTGGTCTTCAACTGTCAATAGCATGTTAGATATTTTTTGATCATTTATAGTTCATTGACTTGTATTGAAACAGGGAGAGGGAAGGATGACTCCAGTCATGCTTTCTTCTTTATTTGATAGGATGCTTTGCTATTTTCCCGACTGAATATACAGAAGTAATAACCTAATCTATCAACCTGGGTAGTCTTAATTGAATATACATCTGGGTTGTATTCTTCATTGAACAGGTGTGGAAATCTTTCTCCAACTCTGACTCCGAGATAATATAATTCATCTTCTCCTTCAGTAATCAACTCTCCACCTGTAAGTTTTCCTTTCCAAGGAGACCTTCATCCAGCTAACCAAGCGGGAATTTTCTCCAAAGATCACTCATGTTCTTTTGCATCACGTACAAGGACTTCCAAATTAGCAGCCAAGGCTTCTATTCCCTCATCTTCTTATTCGTTGGTGCACGAGTGTCATGTCTTGCCTATCAAAGAACAAGAAAGCGATCACCACAAATTATCTCTGGAGACATTTTTTCTGGAAAAAGCATTAAGTTAGAAATTCCAGCCAAAATAAGTTTATCAGCCAGACATCCATAAAGAACTTCAAACTCAAATCCCTGTGGTGCACTGGTATGTCTATGTCGCGTCCATCATAAAATTTTAGAAAGAACGCAAAGCATGCAACATGGGAACAAACTAAGAGTATGCATGTTAGCACAAAATTGGATGACTTATGAGGAACCAGTGTGAGAGATAACACAAAGTATGTAAAGTGTGAAAATAATAACTAAAGTGAGATAGAAATATTTGAAAATGGAGGGAGCAAAGAAGTAAATGAAAAATATATCCATAAAGGATGTGTAAAATTTGATCTTGGACTCGGAAAACGAGAAGATTGGATACTCTGTACGTGATAACATGAATGCATTTGGAATTTGGATAATCTAAAATCATCATAATTTAATTAAGATTGGCTAGACACTCGCCACTAAATTTAAATGAATGGGAGTACATTGATCTGGAATTTCAGAAGATATGAAAAAGTTTGCCGCAATGTCCTTGGAATCAGCGTATCTGCTCACAAAAAGCAATAAACAAGTGGAGCAATGAATAGAACAACTCAAAGAGACAAAGGGAACGCCAACATTTGAAAAAGAACACCAAATTTTGCAGTAGAAATTGGAAAGTGAGAATACGTGGTAGATGTTGCACAAATGTAGAACTCTATATATGACAGATCAAATTTCATCATAAACTAAATGAGTATATGAAAGAGACCTGGATACAGTGGCAAGGTGTTTCCAAACGTCGAAGGGGTCATCAGCGTTTGAGAATAAGAAAAGACAGAGGAGGAGGAGCAGGATCATGATATTCATACCTTCAACGTTTCTGATTTGCACAACTTGTCTTTCCTTTCTATTTATACTAGATTTATTGCACGTACACATGGTTACCTCATCTTAAGATTAATGCAGCTGTAAAAATATATTCATGCTATATAAGAGTTATCCTTATTGAAGCATTTCTAATTCTCTCTCACATGCTTTCAATCGTTTTGGTTTGGAATTAATTATAATGACTTTTCTAGTCCTTTTCCAAGATCATTTGGTAATCAAATATGTTTAGAGTGCCTGCACATGAACAACAATCATGTTACAACGGAGTCTTCATCTCTAGAATTGACTTTCTTCAATTCCATGATAAATTGCAGACATTTAAGATAAGTATGGTAGGTTATAATCCACTCGTGAAAATCTTCCTACTTCTCTTGGACATCTCTCAAGTTCGCTTGACTACATTTACACTCGTTGTAGTGAAATTAGTGGTAATATTCCTAGTGAAATTGAAATTTAAGTGGTTTGTCTTTCTCGTTTCTTCAAAGTGATAAGTCGAGTGAATTCATTCAAAAAACAATAGGGGGTTTAGAGAAGCATCAAGCATTGAATTTGTATGACAACAAAATGATATGGGGGTCTATCTTGAGAAATCTGCAATTTAAAGAAATTAGAATTTTTGAGTTTGGGAAATAAACTGCACATGACTATGTGAGAAACAAAGGCAGTACGTTGGCATTAAAACATAAAACAAGGGATACCTATTTGTTTTCGAGAGAAGTTGAAATCACAATGGAGTTTGAAGAGTGTTTGGAATTAATATAGGCAAAAGGTGCATCTTTTGGCGGCAAAAGTTGCATCTTTTGGCGGTAAAAGATAGAAGTTATATCTATTGGGGTTTATTTGGATAGTGGCGTTTGTTCAGTTTGTGTAAATTTGAAGAGGCAACGTATCATGGTGGAGGATGGGATGATGTGCGATGAAGGAGTTTGTAGTTTGGGATAGCTGGAGATTAATTTTTAAGTTGGAGGTATTTACGTAATTTAACTTTAAGATTTTTGAGTTCATGTTTTTAAGGTAGTATAAATTTAACTTTAGGATTTTTGAGTTCATGCTTCTAAGGTAGTATAGATACTCCCTCCGTGGCAAATTAATTTAATTTTTGAAATTTCATCATTGTTTAAAATAAAAAATTGATAAAAGTTCAAGAACTTTTTTTTTATATTTGACATTTTATTTATTTAAGTTTTATATTTTTTTTAGGAGAAAATATTATATTATTTACAAAGCTACATTTAAATTAAAAGATAATAATAA
>JAPFFP010000094.1:8984645-9019480 GCA_026153255.1 Solanum medicagineum | reverse complement strand
AGGGCTTGGTGAACTTGAATTACCGTACTACATGGTATACTCTAGTCGATAATTAGGTTATCCAGGGATATTGAGTTGGTGAATCATGGGGGAACACAATTCTCAAGTTGCTCTCATGTTATTGATTGTCTCTTGTTTTACTTAGTTTAGTTTAATATCTTATCAATCATTGCAAACCCCCTTTTTGGGGAATTGAGTTAGTTAATACCTGAATTATTTATTAGTGAATCAATTTTGAAGTCTCCGTATTCTCTGTGGGATTCGACCCTAACCTTGGTTAGTTTTTATATTTGACAATGACCACTTTATCCTCTAAAAGAGAGGTGTAATTTGGGTGTGATCAAATATTATGGTGTCGTTGCCGGGGAATACGGCTAGACTTTGACTGAATTCACTAGTAATTGTAATCCGAGTGTTAATTTCATAGTTCCCTTGTATTTTACTTTTGTTTTTGTTTTTGTTTTGTTTCTTTGCAGGGTATATTAGGTAGTGTATGCCTAACACTAGGATTCAAAACAATCCCTTAACTCCACTTGATCCAGAGATCCAAATGTCACGACCCAAACCTAGGGCCCAGACGTGATACGATGAATGAGGAACCCAAAGGAACCCCAAACAAGCCTCTTAGCATATCAATCACACATCCTTGGTTGCGAAAGCAAAATAACAACATATAAGAGATAGATGGGAGCGAGGCCCAAGACACTTTCCGGGCTCACCCTCATAGTTGAAAGTGTTCAACATAAAGAAATTGCAAATGAAAAAGTAGCATAGATAGTATCCCCGAACTTGAGGACTCACCAAGTCTTATCTTCAAAGCACCGAACTAGTCATGTGGAGGACGATCAAGAGGTTCTCCGGTTCCTACATGGTAACATCATATAGGCATAGAGTAAGTGTTAATACATTTGAATATACTAAGTATGTAGGATGCAATGCAGCAAGACATAAGCAACATAGTCAAAATGCATAATCATAAGCAATGGATAAGTATAATATCAATATGGCCTACATGATCGATGGTTGAAGTAAAATATGCTTGTAAATCATATAACTTGCAAATATAGATTACATGTGTAAGAAGAGACCATATTAACATAGCCCAAGCATACTATTACTTGAACTCTAAGACATGCCATCCACTTGAAAGGTGATTGAGGTACCTACCCCTCAACATGGTAGTACGGGCATGCCAACCCCCGACAAAGTGAATAAGGTACATACCCCTCAACGTGGTAGAACGGGCATGCCACCACCCCCCCACCCCCCCGACAAGGTGATTGAGGTACATAGATCTCAATGTGGTAGTATGAGCATGCCACCCCTTGACAAGATGATTGAGGCTTGTCACCACCTCAACAAGGTGATGGGGCATGCCACCCCTAACAAGGTGTGATCAACTTGAAACACCATAGATACTTTCCACAGATTCAATGCTTACATGCAATACCTTAATAATCATAACATCATTAGACTTGTAAACCATGTAATAGACCATCAATAACTCAAGAATCCTTGTCAAGATAATTTATCAAATACTTGGCAGGTGTGTAATGTTAGCTCAAAATCATGCAATTTAAGAGTGAAATAATATAAGACTCAATGTACATCAACCCACCAACACATAGTAAAACTCTCATGTAAGATACCTTGAAATCCATAATCAAATCTAATAATAGATCATAGTTTCATAGCCCAAAACATGCATAGTCTCTATCGAAAAAACCAATTCATAGTATAAGCTTGGAATAGATATACATGCATAGACTATCAACATTTCACAAAAAACTAACATAACTTATTATCAAAATTCATAATAAAAGATATCCATAGAAAATACAACTTGAAGACATGCAATTTTCATAAAAAAAGGAAGATTGGACACCATAGGTGAAAGGATCCAATGGTTGAAACCCACATACCTTAAACTTGGGTTTTCTTGATGTAGACTTGAAGGAGACTTTAAGATTGAATGCAGTTCGTGAGATCCGGAATTAAGCTTGAGACACTTGAATTTGGATGAAATATTTGGTTAAGTGTTAGAGTGGGTTTTGAGAGGGTCTTGAGTGACAGATTTGAAAAATGGCTAAGTGTAGGTGTTTTGACACATAGGTGGGAATGGGGCTGTGACCCCAAGGCCCTTGGACCGAAATAAGAAACTAAGGAAAAAATGTACATCTCCCCACCCTTGGTGCGTCGTGGCCAGGGCACGGATCATCTCTGAAAATCGTAAATTTGCGAAAATTATTTTTTACTACGGGTCCTCTAAAATCAAGGTTATTCCATTCCCCACTCAATTTTACCCCTTGATCATGAATATGAAGTCGGATTTTTGATATCATGCACGGATTTTGAGATATACGAAAATTACAATTATGGGCATTTCCCAAAGCACATTTTTGGGGCCTTTTTGGGGCGTTGCAATATCTCCCCCTTGGATACATTCATCCCCGAATGTCAAAGAAACATACATAAGAGAAGTAATCATGAAGATTTCAGCCTGGCATGAATGCGACAAATGTACTGAAACATCATTTTTAAAATCTCAACATAAATGTCAAAAATCACTATAAACTTGTTACCATGATCACGAGAACATGCAAAATGACATAAGGGCTGAAATGTAAGACTTGAAATCATATAGGGGACTTAAGTTAGTACCTCAAGCTTGAGTAGAGTGGAAGAGGTATGGATATCGCTTTCTCATGTCCGCCTCGGCTTGCCATGTGGCACTTTTAACTTGTTGGTTCCTCCGAAGAACCTTGACGGAAGCTACATCTTTGTTTCTCAACCTCTTCACTTGTATATCAAAAATCTCCACTGGGACCTCCTCATAAGTTAAATTGTCTTCTAAAACACCCACAACGTCCAAAGGCACTATAGCATTAGGGTCACCTACACAGTTTCTCAATATGGACACATGGAAGACCGGATGAACCATATCCATCTCCATAGGCAACTCCAACTCATATGCAAACCAATCCTCCTCAAAAATCTATAAGGACTCATAAACCTTGGGCTCAACTTACCCTTCTTGCCAAATCGAACTACACTCTTCATGGGTGAGACTTTTAAGTAAACCCAATCATCAACCTTAAATTCAAGATCTCTCCTCCACACATCAAAATATGACTTTTGTACTTTGGGATATTTTCAGTCTCTCCTTAATCAACCTCACCATCTCCAAGGATTCCATGACCAAATCAATACCTAGCAAAGCCATTTCCCCCACTTCAAACCACCCAACCGATGATCTACAACACCTACCATAAAGAGCTTCAAAAGGAGTCCTACCAATGCTTGAGTGGTAGTTATTGTTGTAAGCAAATGCAATGAGTGGAAGATGTTCATCCCAACTACCCTTAAACTCCAAAACACAAGCTCTAAGTATCTCCTCAAGAGTTTGGATAGTCCTCTCGGCTTGGCCATCCGTTTGAGGGTAAAAGACCATGCTAAGCTTTACCTTGGTACCAAGACGTCTTTGGAAAGACCTCCAAAAGTGAGAAAAGCATTGAGCACCATGATCTGAATTAATAGACAAGGGCATCCCATGCAATCTAACCAACTTATGGATATACAATTTGGCATAAGCGTCGCCACCATAAGTATTTTTTACCAGTAGGAAGTGAGCTGACTTTGTCATTCTATCCACAACAATCCAAATAGAATCAAAATATTTTCTATTCTTAGGCAACCTAACCACGAAATCCATGTTAATCTCTTTCCATTTCCAAGTAGGAAACTATATATCTTGTGCTAGGCCACCCGACCTTTGATGTTTGTCTTTTATTTGTTGCCAATTGTGACATCTGGATATGAACTTGGCAATGTCTCTCTTCATACCACCGTACCAATACACTTCCCTCAAATCTTTATACATCTTTGTAAAATCGGGATGAATAGAATATGATGAATTATGGGCCTCCTTCAAGATCAATTCTCTCAAATCACTGATATTTGGCACACACAATCTACCTTGGTAACTAAGGGCATCATTTCCCCCTTGGGAGAAAACCTCCACTTTACCATTTCTCACCAAGGCCTTCAACTCTAGCAAGGCGGAGTCAAGATCTTGTTTTGCCTTCACCTCTTCAATCAAAGAAGACTTAGAACCATCAACAACTACTACATCCCCATTATCAATTCCATCCAACCTAACACTCAATCTAACCAACCGGTGAACCTCTCTAGCCACCTCTTTGCCACATCATCAAAATGAGCTAGACTACCCATAGACATCCTACTTATAGCATTGGCCACAACATTAGCTTTGTCGGGGTGATAATGCATACTCATTATAATCTTTAAGAAGCTCTAACCACCTTCTATATCTTAAGTTAAGATCTTTTTGGGTGAACAGATATTGGAGACTTTTATGGTCGGTAAATACATCAAAATGAACCCCATACAAATAGTGATGCTAAATTTTCAAAGAAAATACCATGGCCGCTAATTCGAGATCATGGGTGGGATAATTCTTCTCGTGCACCTTAAGTTGTCTAGAGGCATATGCGATCACCTAATCATATTACATCAAAACACATCCCAAACCAATTCTTGAGGGATCAAAATATACAACAAACCCTTCCAACCCTTCCGATAGAGAAAGGATAAGAGTAGAGACAAGCTTATCTTTCAAAGTTTGGAAACTCTTTTCACACTCATCAGTCCACACAAATTTCTCCTTCTTTTGGGTCAACTTAGTCATAGGAGAAGCAATAGAAGAGAAGCCATTTACAAACCTCCAGTAATCACCCGCCAAACCCAAGAAACTTCTATATCTGATGGGGTCAAAGTTTTAGGCCAATTCCTAATCACCTCCGTCTTCTTAGGATCTACCTTAATACCATCACCCGACACCATATGTCCTATAAAAGCTACTTCTTTCAACTAAAGCTTACATTTTTCATATTTAGCATACAACCTCTCCTCCCTCAAGATTTGCAACACCTCCCTTAAGTGATTCACATGCTCCTCCTCACTATGAGAATAAATCAAGATATCATTAATAAAAACCACCACAAACAAGTCAAGGTAGGATCTAAAGACCCTATTCATGAGGTCCATAAATATAGTTGGTGCATTAGTCAACCCTAAGGACATAACCACAAACTCATAGTGCTTATACCCAGTCCAGAAAGTCATCTTGGAATGTCACAATGCCTCACTTTCACTTGGTGATACCTAGACCAAAGATAAATCTTAAAGAAGTGACTAGCCCTTTGAAGTTGATCAAAAAGGTCATCAATCCTTGGTAGAGGGTACTTGTTCTTTTCGGTGACTCTATAAAGTTGCCGATATTCAATGCACATTCTAAGAGAACCATCCTTTTTCTTGACAAACAACACCAGTGCTCCCCAAGGTGACTTACTAGGCCTTATAAAACCCTTCTCCAACAAATCCCTCAATTGCTCCTTCAACTCCGCCGGGGCCATACAGTAAGGGGGAATAGAAATGAGTTAAGTGTTGGGAAGGAGGTCTATACCAAAGTCTATTTCCCTTTCGGGAGGAACACTGAGAAGCTCATCAGGAAAGGCATCAAGGAACTCATTAACCACTGGAACCGACTCTATAGGAAGGACTTTAGACTCAACATCCCTAACCTTCACAAGATGATAGAGACACCCCTTAGAAATCAACTTTTGGGCTTTAAGATAAGAAATGAATCTACCCTTGACACCACATCACAAGTTTCCCACTCAAGGACGGGTTCATTAGGGAATTGGAATTTAACCCTACGGGTTCTACAATCAATAGAAGCATAATATGTATGCAACCAATCCATCCCAAGAATGACCTCAAAATCCACCATATCTAATTCAACAAAATCACAAGGCAAGATTTTATGCAAAATGAACATGGGACAATTTCTATAGACTCTTTTTGCAACAATAGACTCACCAGTAGGGATAGACACTTCATAAGATTCACACAACAATTCGAGGCTAACATGGAGCTTTTTGGTAACAAAAGGAGTAATAAAAGAAAGAGTGGCACCCGGGTCTATCAAAGCATATACGTCAAAATCAAAAACCTTTAAGAGCATAAAATCTATTTTTCCTTGGAGCACCCCCTTGTTGGCCTCCTCCTCCCTTTGGACCCATATTTGCATCTTGGCCTTGTGGACGACCATCTCTTCCTTTGTTTTGAGCATGAGGATAATCAATCACCTTATGACCCACGTCACCATAACCATAGCAAGCATTAGTGTGCTTGAAACATGGGCCATTACGACTCCTACCACACCTTTGGCATCTAGGGTTGTCATTAGCAAACCTTCTATTAGAAACATTGGAAGACCCTTGGACTTGGAAATTATGGCCTTGGGGAAATCGGCCACCCTTGGAATTCTGGAATCCACCTTTAACACGATCCTTCTTAGACTCATCACTCCTTCTCTTTATAAGCTTTTCCCGCTCTAGTTGTTTGAAATATTTCATGAGGCGGAACAAGTCCATATCGCCTACTAGCATGACGGTACAAACTCCTCATTCACCAAGTTGGATACACCTGAGACAAATTTGTTCATACTTAACCTCGGCTAGGCAACCAATTGCAGGGCATACTTGGAGAGTTGGTTGAACTTGAGGGCATACTCTTTTACACTCATAGACCCTTGCTTTAGATTCATAAATTCCATCACCTTCTCCTCCCTTAGCTCAATAGTAAAGAACCACTGAGAAATGCCACTTTGAACTCCTCCCAAAGGATTGCATCACCATTCCCCTTCTCCATCTTCTATTGAGTGAACCATATTTAAGCCACCCCTTCGAGTTAGTAGGCCACCAACTCCGCTTTTTCCTTTGAATTAACCCCCATAATGGATAACACCTTATACACCTCATCAATGAATTCTTGGGGGTCTTCATCCACCTTGGATCCATGGAACTCCGGTAGATTCATCCTAGTAAAATCCCTCACCCTTGAGAGGCCGAAGTAGGAGCATGAGGAACTTGGAACCCTTGGTTGAATTGGTTGTTCATAGCATGAGCCAACATGGTGATAGCATCTCAGAATTCATCATGGTCCACTCCCCCATCTTGAGGAGCTTGAGGAGCGGGAGGGGTCGATTGTTCCTTGGGTAAACGGGCTCTCCTTAGTCTTCCTCTTGGAATAGCCATGATCCAGAATAGCAAAGAACATTCATTAGAGGAAAAAGCGTTACGTTACTTCTAAAGCACGACATAGATCATGAAGAAGGGAAACATTTCCTAAAAATGCCTCAGAGCCTCTTACTCATAGTGGTGGTTCACTTCACAACCATGAATAAGGCTCTAATTGACGCAGTGTGTCGGACTCTAAACACCACTAACAACCTAGTGCTTTGAAACCAAGTTTGTCATGACCCAAACCTAGGGCCTAGTTGTGATACTGCAAATGAGGAACCTGAAGGAACCCCAAACAAGCCTCTTATCATATGAATCACATAACCTTGGTTGCGAAAGCAAAATAACAACAACAAGAGATATAAATAAGAAAAAGGGACTAAGGGAAGTCTTGATATTTATAAAGCATAAAAGATTCAAAACTCAAAGCATAAGAACATCAATTGTTCCAACAACAGCTCTAAACATAGATTGGAGCGGGGACCAAGACACTTTCCAGGCTCACCCTCATAGTTGCAAGTGTTCAACATAGAGAAATAGCAAATGACGATAGTAGCATAGATAGTGTCCCCGAACTTGAGGACTCACCAAGGCTTATCTCCAAAGCCCCGAACTAGCCATGTGGAGGATGATCAAGAGGTGCTCCAGTTCCTACATGGTAACATCATATAGGCATAAAGTATGCATTAGTACGTTTGAATGTACTAAGTATGTAGGATGCAATGGAACAAGACATAAGCAATATAGTCAAAATGCATAATCATATGCAATGGATAAGTATAATATCAATATGGCATGTAAGATCAATGCTTGTAGTAATACATGCTTGTAAATCATATAACTTGCAAATATAAATTGCATATGTAGGAAGAGACCATATCAGCATAACCTAAGTATACTATTACTTGAACTCCAACGCATGCCACCCCCTTGGAAGGTGATTGAGGTACATACCCCTCAACATGGGGGCATGCCACCCCCATGACAAAGTGATTGAGGTACATACCCCTCAATGTGGTAGTACGGGCATACCACCCCCCTCCCCCTCCCACAAGGTGATTGAGGCTTGTCACCCCTTAACAAGGTGATTGGGCATGCCACCCCAAACATGGTGTGGTCAACTTGCAACATTGTAGATACTTTCCATAGATTCAATGCATACATACAATCCCTTAATCATCATACTGTCATTATACTTGTAAATCATGTAATAAACTATCAATAACTCAAGAATCCTTGTCAAGACATTTTATCAAATACTTGGCATGTGTGTAATGCTAGCTCAAAATCATGCAATTCAAGAGTGAAATTGTCACGACCCAAGCCTAGGGCCTAGACGTGACATGACGAACGTGGAACCTGAAGGGACCTCAAACAAGCCTCTTAGCATATCAGTACACATCCTTGGTCACGGAAGTAATTAAATAATAATAAGAGAATAGAAATAAGGGAAAAGGGACTAAGGGAGTCTTTCATAACTTAAAGCATACAAGAGTCAACAGAGTCAAAGCTCATAGCATCATTACATAAATTGTCCAACAGCCCCTCTATTAAACTTATACTTGAGCGAGGGCCAAGAAACTTTCCGGGCTCACCCATATAATAGCCAATATCTAACATAAGGAGATAAAAAAGAACAAGAGTAGCATACCTTGTGTCCTCGAACTTGATGACTCACCAAAGCTTATCTTCAAGATGAAAAACTAGCCACGTGGAGGTGGATAGTCAAATGGAGCTCCAGTCCCTACATGGTAACATCATGTAGGCATAGAGTATGAGTTAGTACATTTGAATGTACTAAGTATGTAGGATGTAATGCAACAAGATATATGCATCATAATCAAAATGCATAATTTATAAGCAATAGATAAACATGATAACAATATGGCATGAATGATCAATGCTTTAAGTAAAACATGCATATGAATCATTCAAATTACATAGAACATAGTACATACGTGTGGGAAGGACCTTAACCGACATAGAATAAGACCAACGAGCTACAACTTGGAATCCCGATGATTACCCCTCACTTGTAAAGAGGTGATCTACTTGCCAAGGTAAACCATACTTCAAACTTACGGGAACATGACCCAATTACGTATGAAGTAACTTTCCTTACGGGAACATGACCCAATTTCGGAAAGGGTTTCATTAAGAACTTCACCTTATGGGAACACAACCCAATTTTTGGAAGAACCTCAAGAGAAAGTGTACTAAGTGGATCCACTAGTATTGTAAGGGTATAACATAGTCCTATGGTGGCACATAGTTCAAGGAAAGAGAGCAAACCCTCCATCCACCGGTGCTAAGCCTAATCCCATAGAATAATTGAAATAATCATAACTTTAATAACTTATGAGAAACATAGAATCATGACACGAGTAGCTCTTAAACATCCTTGATCTCTAATGGTGAGCCCAACTTCAAAACATAAGAATAGATCATCATCAACCATTACCCTTGCATTAACACAAAAAGGCTCACAAGAGGTACAATCTTTGAAAAAGGGCTTAACTTCATACTTGCATAATCATAGATAATTTCATGAATTCGTAACATACTTGATAGCCCATATTCATCATGAAGTCACTTGACTTGTAAAATATGTACATATCTAGAGAATTCTTAACTTGACATTTCATCAAACATTTGGTAGGCACATATGAGGACATGTTCAAATCATTCAAAAGGCAAGAGTATAGATCATGAAATAGTGAAATCAATGCATCTTAAAAATCATGTAAATCATCCCACCAATATCATGGTAAAACCCCATCATGGGTAACTTGTAAATCATATCAAAACTTCACAATAGTTCATAGATTTCATAGCTTGAATCATGTATAGTCTCAATAGACAAATATCACTTCATAATATAAGCTCAAAATAGATATTTATGCATAATCAACAATATTTGACAAAACCCTAACACATTTCATGCTCATATTTTATAATAATAGATCTCCATAAGAAATACAACTTGAAATCATGCAATTTTCATAAAAGGAAGATTGGGCTTCATTGGTGAAAGGAACCCATTAATGAAATCCACATACCTTAGACCTTTAATTTCTTGAAATTGAGTTGAGAAAGACTTGATTCTTGGAATGGGATCTTGAAATCCACAACTTGTTCTTGAGTTTCTTTGAATTCATATTAGGATTTCGTAGAGGCTCTTGGGAGAATTTGAGAGTGTATTCCAATTAAGAGGAGTGAATTTGATCTTTAGGAATAGGGTTTAGGTCTTTAAGAAGTGTTAAGATAGCAAAGAAATCCCTAGAAGACCAATAAATATAACTAAATTTACGAAATGCCATTAATGAAATGAAATTTGGCAAAAACTCGTATATACCCCTACACAGATGAGTTTTACGAGAACAGGCATAACGTCTTCATCTGAACTCTAAATAAGGTGAAACCAAGTGCGTTGGAAAGATAATTCAAAGAGATTTAATTTGGTAGGACATGGGCCACCCAGTTCTTTGTATGCTAACACATATGCCCCTTTAAAGTTGACCCTCCTATCGGTGCTAGTGCAAAACCTAGCCAACGGAAATTTCTTTAAACTTGGCTTGTGTAGGGGACCCACGATGCTCCTTAACGACATGAATAAGCTTGACTTATATTTGAATGAGAGCATAAAGCTTGAATGAATTTTTTGAGATCCGAAATGAGTTTGGGACACTTGAATTTGAGTAAAATATTTGTCTAAGTTTTAGAGAGGGTTTTGGCGAATGTCTAGAATGATATGGGATTCAAAATGACTAAGTATAAGTGTTTTTACGCAAAGGAAGGCTTAGGCCAAAGACCCCAAGGCCTTAGGCAGAGTTAAAAAAAGACTAGCACAAAAATACACTAGTCTGTGCCCTGGCCGCGTCGTGCCAGGGGCGTGGACCCTCACTGGAAGTCGCCAACTTTGAAAATTCAAATTTTGCTACGCTTATTCTAAAATCGGGCTTAGACCCATTTTCCACTCAATTTTTCCCCCTGATCACGAATATGAAGTCAAATTTTTTATATCACATATGAATTTTGATATATATGAAAATTACGATTATGGTCATTTTCGATGCATATTTTCGGGCACTTTTTATTGGGGTGGTTTCAGAAATAATATGAGAAAACTCAATGTAAATCAACTCACCAACACATAGTAAAACCCTCATTTAACATACCTTGAAATTCATCATCAGATCTCATAATAGATCATAGTTTCATAACCCAAAGCATGCATAGTCTCCATAGACAAAACCAATTCATAGTATAAGCCTGGAATAGATAAACACGCATAGACCATCAACATTTCACAAAACCCCAACATAATTTATAATCAAAATTCATAATAAGAGATACCCATAGATAATATAACTTGAAGACATGCAATTTTCATAAAAAGGTAGATTGGGCACCAGGGTGAAAGGACCCAATGATTGAAACCCACATACCTTAAACTTGGGTTTTCTTGATATAGACTTGAAGGAGACTTGAAGCTTGAATGGAGTTATTGGGATCCAAAATTAAGCTTAAGTCACTTGAATTCGGATGAAATATTTGATTAAGTGTTAGAGAGGGTTTCTAAAGGGTCTTGAGTGATATAGAGTTGAAAATGGCTAAGTATAGGTGTTTTTATGCATAGGTAGGCATGGGGCTATGACCTCAAGGCCCTTGGACTAAAATAAGAAACTAAGAAAAAAATGTACATCTCCGCGCCCTTGGCGCGTCACGGCCAAGGCACAAATCATCTCCGGAAATCGTAAATTTATGAAAATTATTTTTCGCTATGGGTCCTTTAAAAAATCGAGGTTATACCCATTTCTCACTCAATGATTCCCCCTGATCATGAATATGAAGTCGAATTTTGAATATCACGCATGGATTTTGAGATATATAGAAATTACGATTATGAGCATTTTTGAAGCACATTTTTGGGGCATTTTTCCAACGTATTACAAGAAGAATGGCCCAAGAAAATGCTAATATCGCGGGCAATGTAGGCTTGAATCGGAATGTTAATGATGATAATCAAAATAACAACCCACCTCCTTTGGAGAATATCCCACATCCTGGGGATTTCAATGACAATGCATGTTACTGGTGAAATCAATATAGATTGAACCCTATGACGGGTGATATGACCGGAGCTATTGTGTTGCTCCACTACCAACTGACATGAAGTTTACTGGTTCTATTGGGTTACTTCAAATGCTGAAAACCATGGATTATTTGTTGGCCTACCATCAGAGGATCCACATAGTCTCTTGCACAACGTGGCATTTGTTTGCAAGACTATGATGGGGATACAAAACCTATTTATGGATGTTGTGGGGTTTCGTGTTTTCCCATTATCTCTTACGAAAATGCTGCGATATGGCTATCTAAGCTCAGACAGAGTTCAATCACTACTTGGATAGATTTGCAGAAGGCCTTTTTGGAGAAATACTTCCCTAGGTCGAAGAAGTTCAAATTAAAGGATCAGATCAACAATTTTGAGCAACTTCCAAGTGATTCAATTAGCACTATGGGGGAGTTGTTTACTAAGTATTTGAGGTGCGTCCCTGACCACAAATAGTTGATGATGCCTTGTTAGAGATTTTCTACCATACCCTTGATAAGAATAGTCACCCATGTACGATGAGCCTTATTATGAAGAATATGATTGTTTTGTGAATGATCAGACGGAGGGTTTCCGGACTAATGCCCAAGGATCCAATCAGGAATATTAGTGCCAAGGTCAAGGAAACCAAGGTCGAAACTATGGAGGAGATGGAGATTATAGAGACAACCGAGGCAGTTATTATGAGAGGAATAGGGGCCTTGAAGTAGATTAGGACAGAAGAGATGGTTTCAGAAATGGTCCATATGTGCCACCACATAACCGAGATACTAGTACAAGCAATTCTAGAATTGAGGAGATGTTTGATCGTTTGTTGAAGAAGGCCGAGACACAAGGTGAAACTCTAAGAGGCATGAAATCCAATATTTCAAGCATTAATCAAAAGATAGAGTCTCATTCTGTGGCTATTAAACAGCTTGAGCAACAATTTGGTCAAGTGTCAACTCAGTTGAATCAGTGTAAGAGGGGTACATTGCCTAGCAACACAGTTCAAAATCCAAAGAATGAAGGACATTGTATGGTGATTACTACTAGAGGTGGCAAGAGTACTATTGATCCTCCTATGCCAATTGAGGTAGAAGATGTTCGTGAGATGGTAGTTGCATATAAGGACGTTGTTGAGAGAGATGATTGTGTCAAAGATGGGGTGACTGAGGTAGCTAAAGAACCACGGAAGTATAAGATCGTCCCAAGGCCTTCTCCTCCTTTTCCTCAAAGACTCAAGAAGAGGGAGGAGGAAGGCAAGTTCAAACACTTTTTCTCTATGCTTAAGAAACTATCCATCAACATCCCTCTGATTGAAGCTTAGGAGAAAATGTCGGGTTATGCAAAATATATGAAAGACATGGTTACCAAGAAGTGGACTGTGAGTCAAGAGCTTTCTAAGGAGTTTCAGCATCATACTGCTGTCACTACTAAGTCATTGGGTCAAAAGCGTGAATATCTAAGTGCTTTCACGATACCTTGCACTATAGTTGATGTAGAGTTCATAAGATCACTTTGTGATTTGGGTGCTAGTATCAATTTGTTGCTTCTTGGGATTTTCAAGAAGCTTGGTTTGGGTGCTCCTACTTAAACTACGATGTAGTTGTTGACGGCGAATAGGACTGTGAAGAAACCTATGGGGATACCCTATGATGTATTGGTAAAGGTTGAAAAATTCATATCCCTTGTAGATTTTGTGATTCTTAATTTTGAGGTTGATTTTGAAGTTTCTATTATTTTGGGAAGGCCTTTCTTAGCTACCGACCGCACCTTAGTTGATATGGAAGAAGGTATGATCATATTCAGATTTGGTAAAGATGAATTCATGATAAGCAAGGAAGGACAATGATACGAGAGTGGTTTTGGTTATCGAGACTGTTGATGATGATGAGCCAGAGGTACCACTTGAGTTATGACTAGGTGTTAAAACTTTGGAGGCAGTATTGGTGAATTTTAATAGTGATGGTATCCCAGACTATGGATAGACAGTAAATGCTCTAGGGGTGTCTTTTGGTCCTAGACGCCAAACTAAACTAGAGCTAGATTTGTAGAATCGGGAGTCACCACCCACAAAGCCCTCCATAGAAGATCCACCAGTGTTAGAATTGAAAACACTTTCATCACATTTAAAATATGCATTTTTGGGAATCAACACCACTTTGCCGGTCATAATAGTTGCAGACTTCAATGATGAGCAAGCAGTGCCCTTGTAACAGTGCTCAAACAATTTAAAAAGGCCATTGGATGGACTATTGCAGATATTATTGGAATCCCTACTAGGGTATGTACACACAAAATCCAGTTAGTCAAGTACTACAAGCCGAGCATTAAGCATCAAAGGCGCCTAAATCCTCCTATGCAAGAGGTTGTTGCAAAGAGATCATTTAATGGTTGGATGAGAGTAATTTACCCAATAGCCAATAGTAAATGGGTAAGCCCGGTACAATATGTTCCAAAGAAAGGGGTATCACAGTGGTACCTAATGCTAACAATGAATTGATCCTAATGAGGCCAGTCACGGGATGGAGGGTGTGCATGGATTACAGAAAGCTCAATGCCTCGATAGAGAAAAATCACTTTCCTATGTCATTCATGGATCAGATACTTGACAGACTAGCAGAAAAGGGGTGGTACTATTTTCTCGACGGGTATTTAGGCTATAATTAGATCATGATTGCTCCTGAGGATCAAGAGAAGACCACATTTACATGCCTCTATGACACCTTCGCATCTAAAAAGATATCATTTGGGTTGTGTAATGCCCCAGTAACATTTCAGAGATGCATAATGTCCATCTTCTCAGAAATGGTGGAGAGTACTATTAAGGTCTTCATGGATGATTTTAGTGTGGTTGGAAACTTATTTAAGGATTGCTTGGCACACCTATATGACATGTTGTAGAGATGTATAGGCAGTCATCTGGTGCTAAATTGGTAAAAATATGATTTCATAGTTAAAGAGGGTACTGTGTTGGGCCACATGATATCTGGCAAGGGCATTGAGGTGGACAGAGCTAAAGTTAAGGTGATTGAGAAGCTTTCACCATCCATCTCAGTAAAGGGTGTGAGGAGTTTCTTGGGACATGCAGGATTTTATCGGAGGTTCATAAAAGATTTCTCTAAAATTTCACATCCATTGTGTAAATTATTAGAGAAAGATACTAAGTTCGTATTTGATGATGCATGTATACAAGCCTTTGAAGAGTTGAAAAAGACATTGATCTCAGCACCAATTATTGTGGCTCTAGACTAGTCTAAGCCATTTGAAATCATACGTGATGCAAATGGGGTCGCTTTAGGTGTAGTATTGGGACAATGCAAGGAGAAGATATTTCATCCCATATATTATGTCCGTAAAGCCCTAAATATGGCCCAAAAGAATTACACTATCCCAGAGCAAGAGCTACTTACATTGGCCTTCGCATTCGAAAAGTTCAGATCATATTTGTTGGGAGCCAAAATGGTGGTGCATACAGACCACTCAGCACTTAAATATTTGATGGCTAAAAAGGATGTGATGCCAAGGTTGATGAGATGGGTACTTCTCTTGCAAGAGTTGAACTTTGATATCGTTGGCAGAAAAGGGACAGAAAATCAGGTTGCAGATAACCTATCTAGATTAGAAGATTGGGCAATGATAAAATTTGATGATACATTGGAGATAAATGATTCCTTCCCTGATGAGAGAGTGTTGGCTACATCACATGATCTGTTACCTTGGTTTACAGATTATGTAAATTACTTGATAAGTGATATTGTGCCACCCGACTTAAACACACATCAATCTCAAAACTTTATGCATGATATGAGGAAGTTCTTTTGGGATGACCCATATTATTTTATGTATATGCTGATGGGATTATTTGTCGTTGTATTCCTGAGGTTGAAATGATGAGTATACTTGAGGCATGTCACTCATCAATAGTGGGTGAACATCATAGTGGGATTCGAAGAGCCCACATGATTGTACAATGTGGTTATTATTGGCCCACCATCCACTAAGATGCCCATGACTATGCCAAAGCTTGTGATATGTATCAATGAGAAGATGGGGTTACTCGCAAGCATGAGCTCCCTCCAAATCCTATTATGGTGATCAAGTTGTTTGACATGTGGGGGATAGATTTCATGGGACCATTTGTTAGCTCACATAGAAACAAGTACATCTTAGTTGTTGTGGATTATATATTAAAGTGGGTGGAGGCAGTGGCTCTACCTAACAATGAGGGTAAAAGTGTAACAACATTCCTAAAAAGGAACAACTTCTCGAGATTTGGTACTCCTCGGGCTATCATCAGTGATGGAGGTTCTCACTTATGTAGTAGACTTTTTAAAGCTTTTCTTGAAAAATATGGAGTGAAACATAGGGTGGCGATGCGTTATCATCCCTAAATGAGAGGGCAAGTGGAAGTATCAAATAAGGGATATTAAATAAATTTTATCTAAGACAGTCAATGCAACCCAAACACATTGGTCACGGAAGCTAGATGATGCATTAGGGCATATCGGACTGCATTCAACACCCCTATAGGCATGTCCCCATATCAACTTGTTTTTGGGAAGGCACGTCATTTGCCAGTGGAACTTGAGCATAAAGCAATATGGCAATTGAAGAAGTTGAATCTGGATTGGAATGATGTAGCCATCTCTAGATTGAGCCAACTCAATGAGCTTGATGAATTTCAATTGTAAGCATATGAAAGTTCAGCCTTGTATAAGCAGATAATGAAAATCCAACATGATCGTCGTACTGAAAACCGCCATTTCACACCAGGGGAGTTGATACTACTCTTTAACTCCAGACTAAAGTTGTTCCCCCGAAAGCTCAAATCCAAATGGTTAGGACCCTTTCGGGTAGCACGCGTATTTTATTATGGGGTTATTGAATTGGAGAGACAAAATGGAGGTACTTTCAAAGTAAATGGCGAAAGAGTCAAGTCTTTCATTGGAAATATAGAAGAGATAAAGACAGTTGAAGAATGGGATCTTGAGGAAGTCTGAGTACTCATAATAGATATGTCGTGCTGCGACAACAAATTAGGCGCAACTTGGGAGACAACCCAAGGTGGAATATGGCGCTTATGTGCCGAGGTATGTTTTTGACCCCTACTTATTCTGTTTTTGCTTGATTTGGTGCATTGAGGACAATGCATCATTTTTTCGATAAGGTGTGGGTAGTTATGGTCGTTGGTGAAGTCTGAGTAGCTTATGGTCCATAACTACCCCAAATTTTGATCGTGAGGTTTTCTTGCCTGTGTTCTTTTTCCTTGTGGATATTTAATTTTTGTTGAACCACCACGTTTAGGATGTTTAGATAATATTTGTAGCATATAGTACTAATACTTATGGCGTATAGCATGTTTTTATGTTTTGTTTTGAAACTTGGTAGCCACTAAAAAAAATTTATTAGTAGTTAAATGGCAATCATGCATGTTTAGGTGTTTGGCAATATTTATTCTGATAAGTGAGGTTTATTGATACATGAAGCATGATCTATAAGTCACTTGTTAATAATGTATTGCAATGCCATGTGAATGTGAGCTTATTTTGCCAGTTTCATGTATTTTGTGCTAAGTCAGAACTTGCCCTGTTACTCTAAGTTAGATTGAAGATTAGATGGATTAGGAAGGGATCTTAGACCTTTGTTCTTTAAATTAGTCCTCTTTAGCCTAAAAATGACCAACCAAAATGAAGTTTTATCCCTTATTCCAAATATTTGAGCCTTACATGAACCAATTCTTTCAAAAACACCTAATTAGCCTAACCTTGTCTAGTGAAAAACCTTAAAATTGGCCCTGGTCTGTCCTTGACCATTGTGAACCTTGATTGAGGCAAAAAACCTAAGTTGAGGGTGGCTACAAAAAGTAGCCTTGGTTTGGAGAATAGATATTGTGTACTTCATCATAGTCTAAAAGCTTAAGTTGAGGGTGGCCAATGTAAAGGAAAAGCACAAAAATAAGGTGGTGAGTAGGGATGAGGAGAAAAAGAAGAAAGTCATGTACCGAGTGCAAGAAAAAAGGAAATGATGCCTTAGATTGAGATTAAAAGCAAAATGAAGTTTAAAAATGAGGCAAAAGTTAAAAAAAATGATAAGAAAATACCCAGAAAAGCTTGAATGTGGAGAAAGGGAGAATAGGGTAAAAATATTATAGTTGGTACAGTGAAAGTGATGAAAAAAGTAGTTCAAGATGGCTTTTAGTCACTATGTTTCCAAAGTGCCATACCAAAGATCCCGTGCCTACATTACAAGCCTAGAAAGTCCTAAAGTGATCATAGGAGAGTTAGTTGAAAATATGAATCATAAGTATAGGGGAAAGCCTATGGTATTATCATGATGCATGGATATTTCTTGTGAGAGTGAGTGCGTTTGCACAATCCCAAAGCTAAATTTGAAATCATCATTAAGTGTCAAATAAACCTGGATAATTTGCAATCCTCAGAATGGGTATTTACATGTATTAATCAATTCTCTTCGTTTTGTATTAATACTTGAATTGTTTATTAGTGAATCAATGTGGAAGTCTCCGTATTCTCTGTGGGATTCGACCCTAACCTTGATAAGATTTTTATTTGATAACGACCGCTTTATCCTCCAAAAGAGAGGTACAACTTGGGCGTGATCAATTATTATATTGTATATTCAGATTGAGTCTGTCGCTTGAGGAGGACAAGTAATAATATTAAGTTGAGGGTGTTGATGTGCTGCCCAAATACAGAACTTTTGATGCTTAAAACTTGGAATTTTATGTGCTCTCAATGTAATGTTAGTTGATTTTATGTGTTTTTGTGTATATATTTGCAGGATTACAGGTTGGCCATGATATTTAGGGAAAATTTTAGAAGTTGCTGGTTTTTGCTGTTATATGAGACCCTCTACGGGTCGTAGATCATTCTACGGGCTGTACGGTGGTTTTGTGAAGATTTCCAGTGAGGGATTGTTTTCTGAAGTTTATTCTACGAACATGCAAACGAACCACAGAGAGGTTTACGAGTCATAGAAGATTTTCATGCCCTGAGGATCAGAGATGTGGACTTTCAGGAATTTCATCAAATGAAACCTCCTTTACAGATTGTAAATCACTTTACGAGTCGTAGAGGGGTGTCGTAGAGTTGACTTCTAAATTTTCAGTAGCTAAGTACGAGACCCCAATTATGGGCTGTAGAAGTTAATACGGGTCATAAAGACCTTTCGTATGGCATGCCAACTAGTTCTCCTCTTTTGTTTAGGACTTAAATTTTAATTATTATAAATAGGCTTTTTAAGTTTTTTTTGATAAGGTTTTTTTTCGCCTAGTACTCAGAGAACTCAATATTTTTTAGAGAGAAAATTGTAAGATCATATTAGAGAGTCTTTGAGAACACTTGTGATTTAATTTTTCTTTGAAACTTGTGATTCTTAATGAAGTTGGATTGCTTGTTCTTAATTCTATTCTGTAAGTGTTCAATTATGTATTCTCAATTCATAATTCCTGCATCTACACATAGCATGAGTAGCTAAATCCACAACTAGGGTCGCGGGAACCATGAAGAACTAACAAAGTAAGATCGGATAATTCAAAATTCTTGGAAGGTTTGTGTGCATGTATTAATTAACTCTCTTAACTTTGCATGTTTTCTAATGGTAGCAACATTTGAACCCGCCTAGTATTACTGACTGGACCAAGTTACAATGAACAGGAAAAGAGATTAATTAACAGAATTCGATTGATGTGTTCTTATCAAATCAACAAAACTGGGTCAAGGGGAGGTCGTACTGGGACTAATAGTTAATGGTTAGTAATGCACACTACGGAGATAGGTCAAGTCGCTTAGTGAAATTCACCTCTCACCTTTGACCATAGGGCTTGGTGAACATAAATTATCGTCCTGCATGTTATACACTAGAAAGAATTAGGTTATCCGGTGATACTGAGTTGGGGAATCATGGGGAACGCAATACCTAGTTTCTCTCCATTATTGACTTCTCTCTCATGATAGTTTAGTTTTATTTCTCACTGATTATTGCAAATTTCCCCTTTGGGGAAGTAAGTTGGTTAACTATTCGAATTACATATTAGTGAATTCTCTTGAGTCTATGTATTCTATGTGGGTTCAATCCAAACCTTAGTTAGGTTATATATCTTGACAACGACCGCTTTATCCTCTAAAAAGGAGGTGTAACTTGGGAGACATCACTAATGCATATTTTGCCAGCATGATTTAACCATATAGGGATAGGCACTCCTCCATCGGCTCATGGCTAGTGATCAGGATTCAAGACTAGCTATGTTATTTATGGTGAGCCCTTAGTTCGGGACTCCTTCACTTTTTCGTTCTATCATGTGCCTTGGTTTTTAATTTGAGATGATTTATTTGTAGCCTTTCTGAGGCATTTACTTTCTATGTTGCACCGTTTTGGATTTCTTTCTATTTGATGGAGATCGACCGTTATCAGTCCCATCTGTCGATGATGTAGTTGGTATATTTATGGACAAAATGGTTGTAGTTATTTTCACTACTTTTTAATGTTGCTTTATTATTAAAATGGCCCTTAGCCTATTTCCCTTAGTTCTTCCGCAAACTATTTTCATTAACTACTTATGAATGCTTAAGATGCTCAATATGGCTTGGGTGAGGTGCCTTCAGGTATCTCATTCACCGTATGACAACTAGGCCCCTAGGTGGAGTCATTATAAACTTAGTATCAGAGCACGAGGTTTTGAAATATTCCTCAGATATCTATGCATACCCTGCAGCATAGAGTTTCATTCAAGGTTGTGTAGCGCGTCCACTATCTTGAGTGAGAGGCTACGAATGGTTTAGGAAAATCTTCCCTTATTTCTTATTCATGTCGTGCCTTATAGTTGAATAAGATTTTCCACTAACTCAGAATAGAGTTTTGCTTATTTTTGGATTATGTCACTACATAAAGCTCCCCATCAACGAGGCACTCTGGAACAAGAAGTCCTTCCACTCTATAGGACGATGGAGTGTCTCATATGGAGTTTAGAGCCGCATTCATCCTATTATTCTAAGCATTGGCCAATCTGCCCAACTGGGAGATAGCGGTACCTCCTCAAGTGCCGACTCCAGCCACCAGAGTACATGACTTTATACGAATGAGCCCGCTGGAAATCCATGGGTCAAAGACAGATGAGGACCCTATTGGCTTCATAGATGAGGCCTACCGGGTGATGCGGTGATGGATATTCCATCAAAAGAGAAAGCTGAGTTGGTGGTTTACTAACTCAAAGGAGTCGACAAGATTATGTATGAGCAATAGACCGGTGAAAAAGGTCAAGGAGCAGGTCCTACTGATCGGTAGGAATTCAAGTGTGCCTTTATGGACCGGTTCTTCCCAATTGAGCTTAGGGAGGAGAAGGTCCAAGAATTATCAACTTGAAGCAAGGGACCATGAGTGTGAGAGAGTATGCCGTCAAATTCACCAAATTGACAAAGTATGCTCCCTCTACGATCGCGGATCTGAGGGCTCGCATGAGCACATTTATTTCAGGTGTCTTCATGTTGGTCTCCAAGGAATCCAAGAAGGCCATATTGGTCAAAGAGATGGATATTTCCCGCTTGATGACGTACAAGGAGCAAATTGAAAAGGAGAAGCTTCATGAAAGGCAAGGGAGTCCAAGAAAGCTTGAGTTGAAGGTGGGAGTTATTCTGACCAAAGGGGCAGTGGTCACAAATTTCAAGGTGTCCAAAAGCAAAGTGGGAAAGGATCCGCCAACACTCCTCCTCCCCGGAAGGACAAAGGGGTGGCTCCCAAGCCCCAAAGTCCAAATTGTCCTAAGTGCGGGAGGCCTCACAAAGGAGAATGTCTAGCCAGGTCAAATGCTTACTTCACTTGTGGGAAGCCCATACACCATGCTAAGTAATGTAGAAGCATAGAAAAAGGTCCCTAGGCCAAAGGGGTCAAGTCCAAGGCACCCAAAGTACCAACTGGTTCTACGCTCTTCATGGTCGCCAAGAGGTCGATATGATGTGAATGTTTGTGACTAGTAGTTTAGGATGATTTAAATTGTTGGATTTTAGAATATTTCATATGTTAATCTAATTAATGGGTTTTTGAATCTCAATGTGGGTTGCTAAAATTATGGATTTTGAGATGAATTTCATGATACTCAAACTAAGGGTTTTACTATACAATGATGGTGGGTTGATTTGAATGGTTCCTAAATGATCTTATTTTACTTTATTCATGTTCAACACTCTTGTATATTACATGATTTTAAGCCTCCATGCATATACCCACTATGTTTTGAATAAGTTTACATGATAAAGCTTCTTATGTTAATGAATGGTTTATTGCAAGAGATACAAATTATGAATATGCTGAATGAGGAGGTCTATCAAGTATGTTTTGAAATGCATTCAATCCCTAGGAAGGCTATGCTTTATAGTAAAGCCCCCACCCCACCCCTCCATTTTTCTATGGTAAAGAATATGCATGTCATGATTATACCCATGTTCGTATGTCCGATGAGACTAGTCTATTTGATGTCAAGAATGAATGAAAGATTAAGGTATGATTCCTCTACCTAGTAAAGCTTAGAAGATGATGAAGGCCGATAGTAGAGGCATAGACAAGATTTAGGAGTTATCCTTATGATGATGATCTATGTTCAAAAGTCTTCTAGGATGGGTTGGGAGAATACCTTTCCATTATTTCACATGGTTTATGGGATGTGTTAGTAAAATACCTCCCCACACTAGATGATTCTATAGTTCAAATCTATGGTCATTCTATGAGAGTCACACTTAGCACCAAGTGGACCTTGGGATATATGCAGATACTCCCCATAGCTAGGTCAAGAGGCCTTTAGTAGAATTTTATCGTCCCATAACTATGTGCCCCCGTAGGAAATAGGGGTCACCACTAGTATAGGTCGACTTCTAGACCAATCGTTATTAGAGTTTGCTCAATAGCTAGCTTTAGTGGATCCACTTAGGCATCTTAGGAGATCGCCTTGGCAAGTGACTTCCCCATTCTTCTGGTGTAGGGGAAACATCGGGACTCCATGATTTACCTTACATGGTTTATGTCGGTTAAAGGTTGGTCTCACATATGTTCAAGTTCTCTGTATGGTCCGAAGTTGTCCCATTATGATGATTATTATGATGGTTTCTTCATATCATCTCTAAGGGTGTCTTAAATTTGTATAACTTATTATCTCTAAGGTTTAAATGGTTTTCTTCACATATGTTATGGTCCCTTATTATTGGAAATGTATTTACCATAAAGATATACAACTTTTTTCCAAGTATGTATGATGTCCATCATTATAATTACTAGAGTTTCACTTATACTAGATGGTTATTTCTTTGATGTAAAAGCAAGATTTTCTCAAAAGATATGACTAATTTACTTATGCATGGTAATCTATGTCCCTCGTTGTCTTATGTTTTATGGTTCAAGTGATGTTTCTAAATGATCATATTGCTAGCGAACTTCATGACATATGTTATGTGCATTGCATGCCCACATACTAGTACATTCAAAGTACAAATGCATACTTTTTATCTACATAATTTTATCATGTAGGGACTGGCGCTCCTTGACATCCTCCACGTGGCTATCTTGGTTTGAGAAGATCATTTGTAGTGGTGAGTTCTATCTTGTTGAGACTTTATTTCACTTTACTTTCTAGTTGAAGGTGAGCCCGGGACTTGTCTTGGCCCCCGCCCTACTCCTATTTTAGAGGTGTCGTTAGATACTTATGCTATGTACCTATGTTGAGATGATGAGCTTTTATGGAGGCTTATCCCTTAGTCTCTATTCCCTATGTGATGTTATTTGATAATTTTGATGTTGATAGAAGGTGATGAAAGTCATAAGTCCCTACCTCCCCATAGCTTGAGTCATACTTACCGTCCCCTTAGCTATTGCTTGCTATGTGATTCATGCAAACCCCTTTCCCTTATTTATCCTAATATCGTGAGTCCAAAGTCCTGTTTCCTTAGAACTTATTTATTTGATGCTTGCTTATACTTCCACAACCAAGGGTGTGCAAAAGATATGTTATGAGGCTTGTCTGCATTATCCTCGATTTTCCATTCACCGTGTCACGTCTAGGTCCTAGGCTTGGGTCGTGACAACTACTGAGATTCCCATACCAAACCCCATTCAAGCCTCATTCGTGCTAAGTCAAGTCCTATGGAATACTTTAAAGCATAGTCATAAGCATATACATTTATGAGATTTAAAACATGACATCATCATATGAGGAGTAGCTCATAAAATCTAATGATCCATTCAAGTGAGAATTGTCCTTGTCACAAGAGGATCCATCTTTGGTGAGAATTATCCTTATCACCATCGTTAATACTTTCATAAAAAGGGCTTCATAAATACTTTATAATATTCATAAGCTATAAGCTTTCATAACTTATGCTTGAAACTCTTTTTCATAGTCACACTTCATTGGAACATAGAATGAAACATGATAGTTTGATACATGCAAGTTTAAATCATACAATTCAAGAGGATAATATATAAACATAGTAAACCTCATTAGCTTAAAACATTCTCAAATAATCCACTACAAGCATTCAAAATCCTAGGTAGTAAAACATGAAATTTATCTTATAAATCATCAACTTTTATAGCATATCATAATATTGCATTAATATACCTCATATAACTATAAATACATCATAATATCAATATTTTAATTGCACATCATAAAACTCATAAAGATTCATGACTTGAAAGCTAAGTATAGAATATACTTGAGCTTTGTGGATGAAAGGAACCTGCAAATCAAAACCCATGTACCTTGACTGAAACCTACGACAGAAACTTGAGAATAAGGGAAGAAAAAACTTGAAATTCTAGCTTAAGAAAAAACTTGAAACTCTAGCTTTGCCTTCATGAGCTTTAGGAGTGGAATGCCTTAGGAGAAATTTGAGAGGAATGTGAGTTGGAAGTAAATAAGAGTGAATTCGTTGGGTTGGGGATAACATGGGCAGACATCGGCATAAAATGATATAGTATTGGACTTAAGATGCGGGAAAGGGTCAAATTTTCCCTTCATTAAAAGTTGTCGAACCTTATCTATGAACCTGATCTACGAGTGGTAGATCATTCTACGGATCGTAAGTCAAGGTTTCATCCTGATTATATTTTGAGCTCCTGAAACATGTCTTTGAACTCCAATCCACAGAGATTCTTTACAACCTATCATTCATTCCATGGGTCATAAAGACCTCCTTGTAGGACTACCCCAGTCTTAGAAAAATTTCACCCTTCTAGGACTCAAAGCACAAGACTTTTTTTACGGCTCATAAAATGGACTACGGTCCTTAAACCCTTTCATCTGGTGTCAACTCTCCAAACTTCAGAAACCAACTTTATCCCTCCAAGCTATGAGCCTATTTCTATGGCTCGTAGACTCTTCTACGGGTCGTAGATCTCTTTTCATATATTCATCTAGACTTTAAAATTTTACTAAATCTTTGATCCTTCTACGAGGCCTGTCTACAATTCATGTTCATAATCACAAGCCATAAGTGGGCTCGTATTTCCTGCACCAAAATCATTCTCTGCACTTCTTTCCTATTTTTGACTCTTTTAACATACAGGGGCTTATAGCTTTGAACATGTTTTCCTTGTGATAATATCGGTGACATTACATACATAAGCATTTTATTTCTTTACTCATTGCAAAGATGCTTAGCACTTTAATGGCCATGTGCTATCCAAATTTCATAAACATTTATGAAAAGTAACTCCAACTCTCAATTGAAAGGGCACCACTTTTATGTTCATATAGGTGAAGTTCTTGCAGTGTCTTTACATATTTGAAACACCTGTTCCTTGAACTAAACCTCATAAAAGTATTACAACTCAACCCTCTAGTCTATGACAATCAGTATTAGTATATCTCTTGATTTAGTACTGAAACATTATGTATCAATAACTGATTATTCTTTGAATCCATAGCTATTCATTTTATAGTGTCGGATAGGGTTGCCATTACTGGTGGACCTAAACATGGAGTTTTAACATAAGACTTGAAATTTTATTTGATAACTTTGTTTTACACAATTTAGTAAATAGATTAGTCAAATTCTTTGACTACACCAATGCGCTAGGAGGTATTCCATTTTGAATTAACTTTCTCACATAATCATGTCAATGACCCATGCATTTTGACATCCCAATATATAATATTTATATGCTCGACTTATAGCAACTTGAGTATCACAGAATTGAGTTCATACATTGCAAAGTCAATATATTTCTTAAAGGATAGAAATCTCTTCACCACTCAACTCGTTTCTTGCTTCTACTAATGCATGTTCATTTCTTGATTTTAAGATATTATATCTCCTCTAAAGATAAATCCATCATGTGGTAAATTTATTTTCCTCACATAGTTCTTTTTTATAAAAGTTAAGTCATAACTCTTTCATTATAATTACTCAACTCAATCTAGGATCGAATAGGTATTGTCCTCTTTATGTTAAAGTGACTAATTTAGCACATTCTTAAGCTAATGAGATTAACTCAATACAGTACCCCACTATTTTGTTTAATTTTTGATACCCAACATGATACCAATTTCTCCGAGACCCTTCATTAAAATATGAAACTTAAAACCTTATCATTTCTAGTATGATTTTGTATTATAATTTTACAACATATCGATAAACTATCACAGCGTATCACAATATTCACAAGGAATTGTAAAGTAATGGCATACTATCTCAATACTTTATATGTTTTAAATATATATTAGATACATTTAATTCTAATATTACATTTTAATTACGTTTCAAATTTTTCTATACTTCGAATATATCAAGTGTCTTTTCGTGAGAAAACTCAATATACTAACTCTTGTTATCTAGATCTCAAATTCACACATAATAACTTTCAAGTATAAACTTCATATATGATTTTTATGCAATAATAATGAATCACATAAAATAAGTAATATTCCTAAAAATATCAAGCATGTAAAGATTATCACGAGTTAGAGTTACTTTTTACAAATGTTCATGAAATTGAGGGTTACATTTATGAATAGTGAAGAAATTCTATTAAAAAGCAAAAGCTTCAACTTGATTGTTTGAAAAAGAAAAGAATTTTGTGGAAAATATTGTAAAGAAGATATTTTGTAAAGTTATATAGGAATCTAACCAAACAATGAAAAGACACCCATTCATTTAAAAACACATCATTTCAACAATAAAGGACATATACATTCATTTGAAAGGACAATGCTAAATGACGCAAAAAATTTGGCCCAAGTATGGCCAAAAAGGTTAAGAAGACCATAACAGTCGTTTCTTTTCAAATTAAAGTTAAATTTTTGTAAATAAAGTGGTTGAATTTTACAAAGTATTTATTACAAGACTTTTTGGGTCTTACAAAACATTAATAGCCTTATCTCTTTCTTAATTCTTTATTCTTCATTTTTTTTCTTTACCAATTTGCTTTTCTTCTATACATAACATACTACAAAGAATCTCATTTATGCTAAATATTTAAAATGTAACTTTTTTTTTATATAATAGTGTTATAAATATTTTATAGAACTAATTTGTAAAGTTGCTTGAATAATTATTCTTTTTTATTTTTTTAGTGAATTGAATATATTTTTCTCTATCAAAAATTATTTACTGATTATTTTTACAAGACAATTTGATTTTAATAAGAATTTTTTTAAATTATGTTTATCAATTATAATTTAAAATTTTATTACAAACTACTTTTATTTTATATATAGTTATTTAATAATAAAAGCTAATTGAATGAAAATAACAAACTTGTCTTGATTTATTAAAACATATAAATAAAATAATAAAGTAAATTTCATGAAATGACAAAATTAACCCTTATTTCAATAATAATTATGGGAAAGCATACACATTGATGGAGCAGTGTGTGCGTATTCCCTTTCTTATATAGTAATACTAGATATAAGAGTCCTTGCTAGATGATCCCACTATATATTATTTTTATTTATGTATCCCAGATAGAATTTGGAGAATCAACCAAATTTTTAATATGAATTTAGATGTTCCAAATTTATTAATTATTGTCATTTAGTGCCTTTTACGTTATTTTTAAGTAATATATTTTACTTTTGGTGTTCCAATTTATGCGGCACCGATGGAATATTAATGGGCAACCAAATTTTATATGACTTTTAAATTTTTAAATTCTTAATTATTGCTATCTATAGCACTTTTTACGTCATTTTCAATTAATACATATTATTTTTATTCTCCAATTAATGTGACAAATATAAATATGTCCTATATAAATTTTAAGTTGATAATTATTATGATTGATAGTATTTTACATATTTTTGAAATAATCTATGTTACTCCCTCCATCCTAATTTATGCCTTTATTCTCTAAAAAGAATTTATGTCTTTTAAATATCTAAGTTGTTAATTATTGTGATTTATAATATTTTTATGTTACTTATTCCAAGTTAAAGTTAAGTTATTCTTATTCCCTAAATTCTAAGTGGAACGAAATTTTATTCGCTAAATAAGTTTGAATTGTCATTAGTTGTGGGAAAGACTTATTATCCTTATTTAATTGGCATAATATGGATCCATCATATAATTTCACTTCACCTTCTTTTAATTCCTAATTCATTTTTTTTTCTTCCTTTGTTTTTTAGTTTTTATTTTTCATCAATTTTAAAACTAATTATTAAATATGTAACATAATTCTTTAAGATAAGTTTGAATAAATTTCAGGGTTCGTCTATTTTTGAATTTATCAAATAATTTCTTAAAATATTATATTAAAGTAATCCTCTTTTAAATTTATCACACAAAAAGTCATTCAATTTTGACTTAAAAAATAAATTTCTCATGAACTTAAATATTTTGTACCAAAAATATGATATTATGCTCCAAAATAAGCTAATTGTTTCATCTTTTTCATATTAATAAATAATAAGCTCTATTACTTGACACACTCTTTAAAAAAATGTTAGATATACATTTTACTAAAACTAAGTTATTAGTAATGTTTTGAAACTTTAGATTTCACTGTTACTAATTTATGTACTTATTTAAAAGTAAAGATAGTATGAAAAATAATTACCGACAAATTGCTTTGATTTGTAAAAATAGATGAATAAATTAAAATTTTTATTTTTAATTTATAGGTCAAGTAAAATATAGTGCATAGAGTACATTTAGAATAATTTTGTAACATCTCTTAATATTTTGTTTCGTGCATAAATAATGTTGGTGTATACAATATTATATTTACTTTCTTTGATTTAATTTTTTTATATTTTTTATGCATTATAATTAATATTAAAAATATTGATGTGACTAATTTTTTCTTATTATTATGCTCATTTATATGGTAAGTTTCGTAAACACGTCTAGAAAATATATTTTTTATGTGATAAACTTTAAAAATAGATTACGTTTACGTAATGAAAATATAATTTATTTTTGTAGAGTAAATTATAAAGCTAGATGACTTTTATGTAACAAAGTAATAAGAAGAAAATATATTTAGAATAATTTTTTTAAGATAATTCTTAATATTTTATTTTATAGTAAAAAATTTATTGGTATATGCAACATCATATTTGATTTTTTATGTAATTTAAGGGCTATAAATAATATTAAAGAAAATATGATGTGACTATCTTTTTCATTATCAACATGCTCATTAATATTGTAAATTTGATAAACACCTTTTAAAAATAAATAAAAATATTTTTAATGTGATAAGAATTAAAGATAGAATACTTTTATTTGATAAAAGATAAAAAAAATTACATAATAAATTTTAAAGTGAAGTGACTTTTTCATAAAATTTAAAAAATAAGAAAATAATTTTATGTGTAATAAATTCAAAATTTGATGATGATTGATAAAATTTATGCATTTTTCTTTTGTTTCACTATCCAACTTTTCGATTTTTTCAATATTCATCTACCTTAATTTTTTTCAAATTATAATAATAAAAAATACATTTATCATTTCGGCCAAATTTGGGACAAATTTTTGGGCCAAAAGGATTTTTTCCATTTGAAAATACTACTTAATAATTTGACTTAAACAAAATTCTAACGTTAGCTTATTAATAGTCTCGATAATAGATTACTCATTTTCCTTGTCATTTTTGTCGTTAATCCATTAAGAATTATTTAATTTAAAATGTACCTCTGATATTATAGTGTGCTGCGTGCATTGTTAAGGGAAACTACGTGATGGAGAATTTTGGTATGATTAATTTGGAAATCGAGAATAAAAGAAAAGGCATGGGTTAAGATCTTTGAGCTTTTAAGAATTCTACTTATCCTTGGTCATAATACCTTTTTTGTGGGCTTGGGGACAAGGGCAACCCCATTCTGCTTCTATCATATATCGTTTATTTTTCTTTTGATGTTAAGGTTAAATGACCCTCTCATCTACTCGAACTAAATGATATATGTCTTTATTAAAAAAATACTGCGTGAACTGTTTGGTTGAGTCAATTTTTACTATATTAATCGATGTTCAATATTAAAACTGGAACTATTTAATCCTTTTATATGTCTAATATTTTGTCATCAGAGAAGAAAAGATATCTAGGCATGTATAAACTCTCTCATGGTTAGCTAGTATATCAGTCTCACAATGCCTTTGACTTGTTATTGGTAATTTGATACATTGGTGATGGACCAAAATAAGATAATACATTAGTTAATGCACATGTTGTGATGTAAATGCAACTTCGAATTAATATGTGGATGATTCTCTAGCAATTAAGTCAGTAGGCCTCGAAAATAAAGTAATTCGATTGTTGCCAATGTTTGTGGTCCTATAGGTTCCTAGAGCATGTTGCTCTTATGAAAAATAGCTTGACATTGTGATAAAGAAATAAATATTTCAATTTTGCTTGACTAATATTTTTGTTGATCAGCTGATAAACCAACCAATAAGCGTTAAATCATATTGAACCAACTAAATCCAATTGGTTAGGTTAGCAGATTAGTATATTTAAGAACTGATAATATATAAGCAAAATCATAAAGTACAAATATTTAATTGAATTGCCTGATAAACATCCTTATTATAATTGATTTGAATCTCCTTAAAAAGAACGAGATACTCACGTCTCAACATCAACATATTTTATTTTTCTTCATTTTGTTTTAAAATTACACTCGTATTTTCACCAATGTGGAGAAGAAGAAGTTGCAATGCAATATGAAGAAGAAAAGGCAACGTTTGTGCAATTTTTGTTGCTCATGTTTATATATAGTGCAAACTTTACCTCTTTACTTTTGTATCATAGTGCGAAGCCAACCAACACTTGGATTATTTTTTCAACATTAAATAGTATTCAAAAGTTCCATTGACACCTCATACGATTTACTATTTTATACTATAGTTAGAAAAGAAAAGGGTAATTGGATAGTCTGGTCCTCTGAATTGAAACTATGACAAGTTGAAATGTGGGCTTAACCATTAGACTCTCCCTTGTAATGCACTTTTGCTTTAGCACCATTTTCAGGGTTGTAATTTATCATCACACTTTTAAGAACTGCATCTTGTCACCTTAGACCTTGCATAGATTATCCAAAGCCTTATTACCATCTTCTCGTCATTGAGAGTCAGATTCCTCTATTTTTGTTCTCCTTTCACGGATATTAACAATCCAGCAGTAGACAAAAGACATCTGATTTCTTCAAGTAGAAAAAACCTTACTGCCTGTAAGGCTTTGACAGAGAAAAGTGAATGAAAATTTTAAGGGACCATCCGGTGTGGCATTTGGCACTTCTAGTCTTCCGTTTTACCATTGTAATTTGTTCAGATCTGTTTGATTTTTTCTTGTTCAGATTAGCACGATGGCCTAATTTCTTGTATTGACCGAGAATTCCAATTGAAGGCTTTGCATCATTTACAAATGTGCATTCATCAACATTAAATGATGAAACAAAGTCGTTGAGCTAGGTTGCACATCAATACAATCTGTGGCGGAATTTTTCTTCGTAAAAAAACATGTGAAGAACCTGCAAATAAAATGTTTGTTCCCATAACACTAAAGACATAACTTCTTAAAATTCAAAACGGAGGACAGACATTTGATTTACGTTCTTGGTTACTTCTTACTCAGAGGATGAGTGAAACTGTTGCCAAAACTATCGGAATGCCCAGAACTAACATCATTGCAAGCAAGAAACAAATATACTACTGTTCTACTAGAGCCGATCAGTGCTGCAGTCCAAAGTCAAAACAAGAACTTGCCTGGTGATAATTTTATTTGATGTAATAAGTTGCTGAAATACTGAAACATCAGTTGAAACAACTAATTTGATAGAATACTCTCTGTTGCACTTCAAGCAGCAAGCATGATAGCATAGATGTAAGTAATTAAACTACAAGTATTTGAAAACTAGCAAGTAACAATAGCACAGCTGACTCGATAATCTACTAGGCCAGGCTTATATGCACTTGCTAATAGTCTACTGATAATAAGAGGCCCACAATCTCAGATAGCCCATTCTAATATCCAAATTTACCCAGACAACAATGGCAAAATACCAATTCCATCTTCTCCTTCAAGCAGCAGCTCCCTCTTGCAGTAGCATCTGATCGAAATGCCAGACACCTAAAAATCACGACCAAAGAGATGGATGTTAAAATAACAAGTTAGAGGGGTGGCAGCAGGGGGGACACAAAATATAGATATATGAAGGTATTTCACAATGAACAAATACAATCTGTACCATGTCCTTGGCCAACTCTTCTCAGCTGAGCAACATATTCTGAGATCTTCTTGATAGCTTCCACCTAAATTAGTAAAGCAGCATCTTAAATTTGCATAGCTACAAATGGATTTAGGATCTTATCCCAAAATCTTTAAACATATAGCATATTTCTGCACAGTAGTAAACCATCACCTGCTCTCCCAAGAACTCGCTTTCAATAAAATCAGCCAATTGCACATCATTGTTTTGTGAGGCCACCTGTTTTTTAGAGTTTAACGACGTCAATAGAAAACCTAACAGTAGCAGATTCTAAAATAGGCATATGCGCTATCGCACTTCAAAATTTGTCATTTTTATCACAAAAGTATAACATCAAAATATATCAAAATTTATGTTAGTACAACCAATAAGCATGGCAGAGGAACTCACAGCATGCACGTTTAGAAGTTTTTCATTTGTCAACTTCTCCAGAGACAGGGCGAGCTCCATCGCTACAGAACAAATATAAAAAAGGCAAGTAAATCTAAATCAGTGTTTGTACGGCATGTAACAAATGTATTGTTTAGTAGCTCTTTCAAATTCACGAGATGGACAACATAGATAATAAAACCATCAGAATAAATATTCACCCAACTCCATTTAATTTTCCAAGAGTGGAACAGAGCCATTACCCACAAGAAATCCATTTCCATGCTGTTCATTCAATAAATTGACAGAGAAAATCATTTCTACTTAGCATCAAGGTACATTTAAGTCTATATGGACTCCCAAATTAGAATTTACATCTACTAGGAGAATAAACCTAGACTTACCATACAATGCATCCCCTTTCTCAGCATGATCAAATTCAGTCAGTGGCATCAAAATAGACTGCAGCTTCACCTTCCCACCGCGCTTGTTCTAGAAACAAGAAACAGAAAAAATATTAGAAACCATAACCCCAGCCTTAAAAGGCGGAAGAAAACGTGAGATTCATCATAACAGCGAACTGTGAAAGACCTGGTATTCCATGAGTTTCTCGGCGTGCTCCCTTTCCTCTGCACTAGATTCCTTGAAAAACCTACAGTCAAGGAAGCAAGAATGAACGCCCATCCAACAAGGAAGAAAATAAAAATTTCAAGAGGGTTTATAGAAAATTACTTGGCAAGACCCTTGAGAGCAACGTTGTCTCGATCGAAATAGGCAAACATGGCATGATAAACGTAGGAAACATTGTATTCCACACTGAAAATCCAAAATAACCAATTAATAACCACAGATTTGAAACACGAAACACAAAACAATCAAAGAGTATAAAAGACCCACTTGATCTGTTCATTAATAGTGGCTTCACAGTCATCGCAGTACTTCTGGCGGGCAAGAGAAGCTTGGGGAACAGTGGGTACAAGCATCACCTCTTTCTTCAACTCCTCAAATGGCTCAAAAACAACACCGGTCAAGGGCTTGTGGTTTGTCGCCTTTGAAGCACAAACCATGAACCCATTTCCACTTTTGCCAGAAAAACTCTTCTGGGAAAAAAGATTTTGCCCGTAGGTAGGGTTAGCAGCGTTTAACAAAGCAAAAGCTGGTGCAACCTTGAGAAGCATGGTTGAAAATTAGGGTTGTGTAGAAGAGGCAAAACACAGGGGAGAAAATTAAGTGTGTGGTGATGACTGATAATTGGAAGGGGAAAATGAACCCTATACATATAAAAAAGCTGAGTCGACAGCAGACGATGAGGACCGTTGGATGGACTCACAAGTGGATGGATAGGATTGATTTGCGGACAGAAGCGTGTGGTTGGCTTGTGCCATATCTCATATCTGGATGCCTCGCTGCACTAAAACGTCCATTTCCCAAAAGACAAAAAGGAAAAGTTGGTGCAACTTTTGGAACGAGATATTTAAATGACAAAATTTTTTTACTTTTTTTTTGAATAGTTTTTTATTTTATTTCAAAATCAGGATTA
>JAPFFP010000094.1:8960845-8984545 GCA_026153255.1 Solanum medicagineum | reverse complement strand
TTCATACGCATTTCATCATTTGTGTAATATACTCTTTTCATTGTCATATTGTCTTATGTGATCATCCACATGTCATACGCTACATATACAGTCCTACAGCTCCAATATTATGGCCACCAAGAGAATCATCTCAAAGGTAATTGAGAGATAAAGTATACAGTTTTGATAGGTGGTAGCCCGAGGGGTGGAGATAGCACCTAGCCAGGGACGATCCTATCACGGGGGGTAGCCCGAGGGGTTAAGTATAACCTAGCTAGGGATGAACCCGATACAGTATCACCACTGATCAATTGGTCATTTGTATTATAGTTGTGCATAGATTTTACAGTAAAGGTAAAGTAATATAAAGAACATAAAGTACATGATCCCACAGTACAGCTAAAGGTGGTCTCTTATGCTGCACCAGTGTATAGTTCCATTTAAATTGTTACTTTATATGCAGAATTTCCTTCCTTACATACTCAGTATATTATCTCGTACTGATGTCCCTTACGGGGGACCTGCATTTCATGTTGCAGGTACAAGTGCTAGTAGATCTTCCCAGTAGGGGTAGAGGATATTCAACTGCTGTCACCAAGCTCCAGGTTGCTTCGGGGCTTGTATATGTCTAGAGCTTACATATTTTTATTGCACAGTTTGTTGAGGTGGGGCCTGTCCCGACCCTTATCAAATGTTTTTCTTTACTTAGAGGCTTTGTAGACTATGTAAAACAAAGTGAAGTCATGTCTCATACTTTGGACACCGTGGCCCCAACGGCCTAGTCATATGCATTTTCTTTTTGGCTTGTTATCACTATTTATTTTTGTTAAAGGCATGTCAAATATAGGAACCCTTATAATATGTAGAAAGCGCATAGTTACAGGTTGGTTCTCCCGAGCCTTATTGGCAACGGGTGCCAGTCCGGCCTAATGGGACTTTGGGGCGTGACAATACGTGTGAGGTCGGAAGATAATGCGGAGTTCCGGCCTACCAACTTAAAGGGGTAGCACAAATATGGTACAATCAATGGAAGGAGGAGAAGGGAGTCAACAATATGGTTCTATGGGAAGAGTTAAGGCGGCCTTTCTTAATTGATTCTTTCCTCTTGAGCTTAGGGAAGCTAACTTGATGGAGTTCATGAACTTGAAACAAGGGTCTATGAGTTTGAGGGAGTATGCCCTCAAGTTCAACCTACTTTCAAAATATGCTCCACACTTGATGGCCGACTCAAGATCTAGGATGAACAAATTTGTGATGGGTACTTTTGACTTGGGGAGTATGGAGTGTCGATCTGCCATGTTGATTAGTGACATGGACTTGTCACATTTGATGACCTATGCCAAACAAATTGAGGAGGAGAAATTGAGGAAGAGAAGGGGTTATGAGGCCAAGAAGGCCCATTTTGAGGGAAAGTTCTAAAGTCGCAAGGGTGGCCAGTTCCATCAAGGCCAAGGGTCTTCTCATAAGAGGGTTGCCAATGACTTTCCAAGGGCCCAAGGTGTCAGAGGTGTGATTCCTAATGGTGGGTGTCAAAAATATGGTAGGGGTCATAGTGGCCCATGCTTGAGGGATACAAATGCTTGTTATAGTTGTGGGGGAGTTGGGCATAAGGTGATGGATTGCCCTCGAAATCACAACAAGGGAAAGGAGGTTCGTCCACAAGGTGCTAATCTAGTTTCTTTGGGAGAGGTGGTCAACAAGGTGGTGCCCCAAGGCACAATCTATTCTATGCACTCCAAGAGAGGCAAGGGGTTGAGGAAGTTCCCGATGTCATCATGGTATGTTAAAAGTCTTTGATTTTGATGTGTATGCATTGATTGATCCGGGTGACACTCTTTCTTTTGTTACCCTTTTGTTGCCAAAAAGTTCCATGTTGACCCCGAGTTGTTATGTGAGTCATATGAGGTATCTACTCCTATTGGTGCATCTATTATTTCTAGGAAGGTCTATAGATTTTATCCCATTTGCATCTTGCATAAAATATTCCTTGTGATCTTATTGAGTTGGACATGGTTGATTTTGATGTCATTCTTAGGATGGATTGGTTGCATACATACTATGCCCTATTAATTGTAGAACCTGTAGGGTCAAGTTCCAATTCCCAAATGAACCCGTTCTTGAGTGGGAGATTCATGATGTGGTGGTCAAGGGTAAGTTCATCTCATACATTAAAGCCCGTAAGTTAATCTCTAAGGGGTGTCTTTACTATCTTGTGAGTGTTAGGGATGTGGAGTCCAAGGTCCTTCTTATAGAGTTGGTTCCGGTTGTAAATAAGTTCCTTGATGTCTTTCCAAATGATCTTCCCAGTGTTCCACCCAAAAGGGAAATAGATTTTGGTATAGATCTCCTTTCCGATACTCAACCCATTTCTATTTCCCCTTACCATATGGCCCCGACAAAGTTAAAGGAGTTGAAGGAACAATTGAGGGACTTGTTGGAGAAGGGTTTTATTAGGCCTAGCCAATCCCATTGGGTTGCATCAGTGTTGTTTGTGAAGAAGAAAGATGGGTCTCTTAAAATGTGTATTGACTACCGGTAACTCAATCGGGTCACCATTAAGAATAGGTATCCTCTTCCAAGAATTGATGATTTGTTTGACCAACTGAAAGGGGTAAGCCACTTCTCTAAGATTGATCTTTGTTATGGGTATCATCAAGTGAAGGTGAGGGAGTGTGACATTCCCAAGACGTCCTTCCGGACTAGGTATGGGCATTATGAATTTGTGGTAATGTCCTTTGGGTTGAGTAATACACCGGCTAGCTTCATGGATCTAATGAATAAGGTATTGAAACCCTACCTTGATTTGTTTGTTATGGTATTCATTGATGATATTTTGATCTATTCTCATGGTAAGGAGGAGCATAGGGCTCATTTGAGGGTTGTGTTGCAAAGATTGAGGGAGGAAAGTTGTATGCTAAATATGAAAAGTGTTAACTTTTGTTGAGGGAGGTTCCCTTTCTAGGACATGTGGTGTCAGGGGATGGCATTAAGGTGGAACCTAAAAGGACCGATGTAACTAGAAATTGGCCTAGAGCATTGACCCCATCGAACATTAGGAGCTTCTTGGGCTTGGCGGGTTACTATCGAAGATATGTGAATGGGTTCTCTTCTATTGCTTTCTCCTATGACAAAATTGACTCAAAAGTAGGCTAAATTTGTGCGGATCGAGGAGTGTGAGAGGAGTTTCCAAACATTAAAAGATAAACTTGTGTCCGCTCCTATATTGTCACTACCGGTTAGGCTAGAGGGTTTTTTTTTGTGTATTGTGATGCTTCTAGAGTTGGTTTGAGTTGTGTTCGAATGCAAATGGTAAGGTGATAGCCTATGCTTCTAGACAACTCAGAGTGCATTAAAATAACCATCCTACTCATGATCTGAATTGGCTGCCGTGGTGCTTGCCTTTAAAATTTGGCATCAATACTTGTATGGGGTGCATGTGGATGTGTTCACCTATCATAAGAGTCTCCAATATGTCTTCACTCAACAATATCTCAATTTTGAGACAAAGAAAGTGGCTAGACCTTCTTAAGGATTATGATATGAGTGTGCATTATCATCCCGATAAGGCTAATGTGGTGGTGGATGCCTTGAGTAGGGTGTCTATGGGTAGCCTATCTCATGTTGATGGTGGTGATAAAGAGGTGGCTATAGAGGTGCATCAGTTGGCTAGATTGGGGGTTAGGTTGGAAGAGGTTAATAATGGTAGTGTCGTTGTTATTGATGGTTCTAAGTCTTCCTTGGTTGATGAGGTGATAGCAAAGCAAGATCTTGATCCTTCCTTGGTAGAGTTGAAGGCCTTGGTGAAAGAGGCAAGCTGGAGGTTTTCTCCCAAAGGAGAGTTGGTTCCCTTAGGTACGAAGGTAGGTTGTGCGTGCCTTGTGTTGATGGTTTGAGGGAGAAAATTCTTGATGAGGCTCATAATCTTCTTATTCTATTGACCTTGGTTCCACCAAAATGTGTATTGGTGGGGAGGCATGAAGAGGGATATTGCCAAATTTGTTTCTGGTTGTCATAGTTGTAAATAAGTTAAAGCCGAACATCAAAGGTCGGGTGGCCTAACCCAAGACATAGAGATTCCTACTTGGAAGTGGGAGGTGATTAATATGGATTTTGTGGTTGGATTGACCAAGACTAGAAAAGGCTTTGATTCCATTTGGGTTGTGGTTGATCGGATGACAAATCGGCTCACTTTTTATCGGTTAAGACTGCATATGGGCCCGAAGATTATGCTAGGTTATACATTCATCACTTGGTGAGGTTGCATGGGGTTCCTTTGTCCATCATATCGTATCGTTGTGCTTAATTTACTTCACATTTTTAGATGTCATTTCAAGGGGTCTTGGTACAAGAGTTAAGCTTAGTACGACCTTTCACCCGCAAATGGATGGTCAAGCCGAAAGAACTATCCAAACACTTGAGGATATGCATAGGGGCTTGTGTATTGGAGCTTAAGGGTAGTTGGGATGATCATTTTCCTTTGATTGAGTTTGCCTATAACAATATCTATCATTCTACCATCGGTATAGCTCCTTTTGAGGCTCTTTACGATAGGCGTTGTAGATCACCGGTTGGGTGGTTTGAGGTTGGTGAGGTAGCATTGTTGGGACTAGATCTGGTTATGAAGACTCTTGAGAAGGTTAAGATGATTAGAGAAAGGTAGAAGACGACCCAAAGTCGTCAAAAGTCCTATGCCGATGTGAGAAGAAGAAACCTTGAATTCCAAGTTGGTGATCAAGTTTATCAGAAGGTGTCACCCATGAAGGGTGTGGTTCATTTTGGTAAGAAGGGATTGAACCCAATATATGTGGGTCCTTATAGGGTAATGAGGAGAATTGGCAAGGTAGCTTATGAATTGAAATTGCCTAGTGAGATGGATTTGGTTCATCCGGTCTTTCATGTATCCATGTTGAGGAAATGTGAGACCCTAATGCTATTGTACCTTCCGATATTATGGGTGTTGTCGAACACAATTTGACCTATGAAGAGGTTCCAGTTCATATTTTGGATAGATAAGTGAAGAGGTTGAGGAACAAGGATGTGGCTTCCGTTAAAGTCCTTTAGAGGAATCAACAAGTTGAAACAGATACTTGGGAGGCCGAAGCAGACATGCAAAAGTGATATTCTTACCTATCCCACTCCAATCAAGCCTAAGGTATTAATTTAAGTCCTCTATATGATCTCAAGTCTTAAGTTCAGCCCTCATGTCATTGCATACATTCATGTTTAAATTGAAAAGTTCATGATGATTTTACACTTATGATGAGATTTTTGAAATGATGTTTAAGTGCATTGTTGCATCTCAATGTGGGCAGAAATTTTTATGTTTGTGTCCCTCATATACATTTCTTTGACATTCGGGGACGAATGTTCCCAAGGGGGAGATATTGAAACGACCGCAAAAAGTGCCCGAAAATGTGCCTCGGAAGTGCCCAGAATCATAATTTCTGTATATCTCAAAATTCATGCGTGATATTGAAAATCCGACTTCATATTCTTGTTCATGGGGATTATATTGAGTGGAAAATAGATCTAACCCCGATTATAGAGTAAACGAATCACAGTTTCATTTTTCCCAAAAATCAAATTCTAGAGAGGGTTTTGCGCCAAGGGCGCGCCATAGTATATTTTTTGGGCAGTTTTTCAAGTCAGGTCCAAGGCTTCTGCGTCTTAGGCCTAAGTGTTTCCAAACATGAAAATACCTATACTTAGCCATATTTCACCCTCATATCATTCAAAACTCCCCAATACTCATTCAAACACTTAGCCAAATATTTCACTCCTAAATTCAAGTCTCAAAACTCATCCAGATCTTAAGGTTCACACTCAAGCTTCAAGTCTCCATCTCCAATCTTTATCAAGTTGTTCTCCAAAGCTAAGGTATGTGGGTTTCTTACATGGGTTCCTTTCACCCATGATGCCCAAGCTTCCTTTTACCTAAAATTGCATGATTTAAAGTTGATTTACTCATGCGTCTTATCTATTATGAATTTCACTGCACCCTATATTAGGGTTTCAAGACATTATGGTTGTTTTAGCATGTTTTGAGCTATGAATCTAAGCACTATTGTGAGATTTGATGAAGGGTTTTGATGTATATTGTTTGAGGTTTTTACCAAGTATCTGTTGATGGTTTCGCATCAAATTTTCTAGCATGATTCCACTCTTGAATTGCATGGTCTTACACTAGCATTACACACCCGCCAAGTATTTGATAAAATGTCTGGGTGATGATTTCTTGAGGAATTAAAGGTCTAATGCATGTCTTATGAGTTGAATAACTATATGATGATAAAAGGAATGTATGTATATGATATTTTTCTATAGTGTGGGGGAAAATGATCAAGCCTCACTCGGGAGGTTATAGGCCCGGGGAACCTTGTTGAGGGATTTGTACCTCGATTGCCTCGCTCGGAAGGTGGAAGTCCCATGCAACCATGTTGAGGGGTTTATACCTTGATAACCATGTTACGGGATTTGTACTCCATCAGTCATGTTGTGGGGTTTGTACCTCATCAACCATATTAAGGGGTTTGTACCTCATGCGCCTCTCCAAGAAGGTGGTAGGCCTTGGATTTGCGCTAAAGTGGCCTCTTCTTACACATGGATTATGTTCACCCTATGGATTATGTTACATATAAGTATGGGTTACTTTAATATCATTCATACACACCATATTGTTATATGTTTATTCTTTGCCTATGTTATACATTTTGATTATGGAACTTATCAGTTGTATTGCATCCTACATACTTAGTATATTCAAACATAGTAACGCATATTCTATACCTACATGATGTCACCATGTAGGAACCAAAACCCCACTTAAGCACCTCCATCCACGTGGCTAGTACAATTTCTCTCAAGCTTGTTGGTGAGTCCTCCATTCTGGGGATGTTGCTTATGATATAATGCTATGTACTAAAACTACCTCTCTTTTATGTAAATGTTGACTATGAGGGTGAGCTCGATTTCTTGTCTTGGACCTTGGTCTTATCTATGTAGTAGAGTTGTTGTTGGACATGTCATATGTAATGTTATAAGCTTGACTCTCTCGTGGGTTTTGTTGTTATGATATGAATGATGTCCCTTAGCCCCGGTTATCCCTATTTCTACTCTTTGTTGCTATTTTATTGCTTCCGCGACCAAGGATGTGTAATGATGTGTTAAGAGGCTTGCTTGGGGTCCCTTCCAGTTCCCCTTGCGTTGTGTCACATCTAGGCCCTAGGCTTGGGTCGTGACAAAAAGTGGATATCAATGCATGAATAGACTCAAAACTCATCTCCTCATTCACATCTATCAATCAACATCTCGATTCTATCTCAATCGTCAATCAACTCTATTCAAACTTAGGAATACACAATTGACTCAACAAAGGACAATCCATTTAGTTATGGGTAAGGAAAACACCTTCATCATTCTCATCATTAGGCAGGAATAATAGTCAAGACTCCTTTCAGTACTCAATTAACCAATCTCGATAGTGACAAGTCACTCAGAATAGGAAAATCGGTTCAGATCAAGAGTAGAGACACTCTTTTAGAAATTTTCACCGTCAAGCATGAATGGAACATTGGAACTCAATCAATTCAAATCATTTAAACACTTTGACAATCAGTCCTTTGAACTCAGGAAGGAATCTATCAACTCTGATCAAGAATGGGACCATCAACACATAATACTCTATGTATAACTCTCAAGCTTAGTACCTCATCTCAATTGTGCTATTTTTCATGACACTCTACTCTATCAACTTAAGTTTATAGCTCCTATTCAACTCTCTACCTATCCACATCCTTTTATTCCATTCAAGTCTGCTTCTGAGTCTTAAGGCGCTACCCTTAAGATGATTATATTCATACAAAGCTAATCCTCAATACTGAGCTCTGTACTTCCACCGGGGCTTTCATTAAAAGATCACTAGTCCTCTTCACTACTTCACTATTATGAAGTCTTTGATAGTCTATCATCAACACTCACATAACAGTAACCATGCATTCAAGCCTATCACTCTAACCACCTCAACTCTGTCTTAGAATTTTCAAGCCTACTTAGCACTTGTACCTCCACCATTCAATGAGCTCCCACTCAAAGACACACCATCATACTCTTATCTATCTATTACATATTATATTTTCTCACCACTCCCCTCCTCCCTATCTCTACCCCTACATGACACAAGTACAACACCAATGTCACAATAAGGATACGTTTACTCCTCACTCTCTCTCATTGACTATCACTCCTCCATTCACATTGACATTTCTATCAAGACTGGAAGGCCGAATCACTCAAAGAATTTGGAACGATGATCATTATCACGATTCAGTTGAGAAATCTTATTTGAGAACATCCATAATGAAGTACAATCTCTCTCATCTATCAAAACTCATTCTGAGTTCACAGATTATAGGGAGTGTAAAACGCAGGTCGCATCTCATTCAACATAGGGGTGGAAACACTTATATCTATGGGGTAAGATCAAAGTTAATGAATGAATTATCATTTTTCATCCTCACAATTCAACATGAATAACAATCAACAAGTGGTATATGGGACTAGGCCATGGGCATGGCAGTCGTATACCAGACAGGAATAGAGTATCACCTCAATGGAAGAATAAGAAACGTATGATATGACAAAAACATTGATGTCTAATCTCTATTAGCCCATCTCTATCAAACTCAAGACCTAATTCGGTTTCTCACGTCACCTTCTCCTACTTAGCTCAAGGGTCATCTCTCAATTTTCGCGAATCGATTCCCTCTCCTAGACTATAAACATATACCTCCACACGATCGAGGAATCACGATTAACAAGAATAGGCATCTTAAACTCTTCTATCAATCTATAGTCGCATAAATAAATTAGTCACTGAGACTCTCTTCAAAGATACTACTCTCAGCTTCCTCTTGTATCTATGGAAATCTCTCTCTAATTTGCTGCTCTTAATGGAGTACATAACCACTTCCCACAACTCTTAAAATTTAACCTCTTCTTTTTCCTGCTAACGCTCAACTTCCATGCTCTCATAAACATATTTGTATAAAACTTAGACCATAAGGGAAAAACTCATCATCATCTATCCATACGTCCTAATCAACTTAGTTGCCTGGGATGAAAAGGAATGCTTACATCAGCCTATTCCATGTTGACAACTCAAATATACTATGTAGACTCTTATAGCAATCATAGCTTAGAGCTTCACACATCTTTACACAGTCATGGGTACACATCTCAAGTCTCTTCTTATCTATTGAGCTATCCACGTTTCACTCGTCTTACCTAAGGGGAGCTTGTATTTTGCCCATAGTATCACTTTTCTTACAACTTAGTACCACTCACATATTCAGTCATATCTCTTTATCTGACTAAGGCTCATAATACTTAATGAATCTCATGAACTGTCAGCCAAATTTAGATCTATCACATTGAAGACACTCTTTCCCCTTATTCAACATCTACACTTCACCCTCAATAGTGTGGATATTACAACACCTCAACATACACTCCCTTGTATTTTTAACATGCTCTATAACATTCTAATAATAACTCATTCTCTATACCTCATTATGAAAAATCAAGGGCTACTTACTACTCTTTCGTCAAAACTTATGGCAATCGACTCATCACCCTATTACTTACCTAATAGATAACAACTCTAGTCACAAGTCTCAATCAACTATCACTCTCACTATCTCGTCCTTTCCCTTATCAGCTCTTCTTGGAAGCATGACCGTAATTGCGTAACACATAACACATAAATTAAAAGAAAGTTTTCATAGAGTTTAACTCTATCGCATGAATTGGAATAAGAATGAAGTGTAACAATTCCTAATGTCTTATAGCCTCCTACTTATAAAGTGTGGTGCACAACACACCCATAAACAAGACTCTACTAGACACACCTTCATAGACTCCCTAGGACACTTGAACTCTGTGCTCTAATACCAAGTTTGTCACGCCCTGGGAGGGGACCCATGACGTGGTTGGCACCTAGAGACTATTGCTAGTCCCAAAGCAAATCACTTGGCCTCATCACATGCATTCATTCATACATTCTACTAATCAGCGGAAGACATAAGAAAATAAATGGACACATCTCATCATCTAGTCTCAAATAATATTATAATGAAAGGCTGGTAAAAAGAAACTAGCTCACAAGTCTCAACATCAACATCCGACTCTAGTCTATGAAGCGTCAATCACTATTAGGTGGTGCCAATGACAGACCCATTTCTACCTCAATCAAAATAAAAGTCAAGCAAAATCTAACTCTAACGCAAGATAAAAATATATGATGAAATCCTCCTAAGCAGGGAAGGCTCACCAATCTGTTGAACGTCTAAAGATCCTCAACGGTGCATCTGATGGTGACTTCTATCCTGTATATCTATATCATAATATGATGCAGTCCAAAAGGGGATGTCAGTATGTGGAATATACTGGTGTGTAAAATAGCTGAATGAAACCGAAACAGGTTGAACAATGTAGAAACAACAATCAACAACAAGGATAGTAACAATCAACATGTCAAATGTCTATCTAAAGTAAGAATAAAGAGTAAAAAAGTGACCCCTCAACCACTCAACTCATCAATCAAATCAGACTCATCTCAGAAGGACTCATCTCAACTCATATCATCTCAACTCGTCTCATCTCATTTCATCTCATATCGACTCAGATCACTCGATTTGGGAACTTTTTGGGAGTTTCTCTTAACCGACAACAACCACTTATGAGCCAGGGGTTGTTCAACAATCAAACTTATGTTGCCACAGCCATCCCATACTTTCTAGGTAAGGAATGAATATGATCCACAAGGAATCTGAACTCATCCATCCTCTATTGATTTCAGGGATGTAAACTCGAGAGGGGACCATGAGATGTAATTATTCAGTCCTTTCATATGCTGGGCCGGCGTAGGTAATGAGTGCAAGTGGGATTCACTCTTACTCATTTCGGTGCTCAATAATCCTCCCAAGGCACAATACTCATGAGACTCCTCCTTATCATCTCAAGTAGCCTCATGAAGGCACTCTTCATCTCAATTGGTCTCATGGATACACTCATCATCTCAATTAGTCTCATAGAGACTCTCATCATCTCATTAACTCAAACTCAAGGGTCCTCTATTATTTCAGGGACTTTAACTCATCTCAATGAACTCAATTCTCATTTAAGAACTCATGGAATCAGATCATCAATTAGAAGAAGTCGTTTAGACATAACTTCAAGAACTCAATTATAAAGACTCATAGTATCATCAAGCTCAAATAACTCAACCTCATACTCACATCAAGATTTCCATCAACATACTCACGTCAAGATTCTAGACTCTATTCCTAGGTTCATTCATGCATGCTTTCAAAAGTTAACATAAAGGGTTTATGTAATATCTCATGAAAAGTATTCAATTCAAGAAAATAAGTTTATGATGATCATCAACATATAAAAATACATGTAATAGATATGATATTCAAGAAAATAATCAAGAAAGTATTTCAAAAAATACATATGGGGACTCATGGAATCTCAACTCATCTATGATCATCTATGGGGCGCATGGAAAAACAATCCCATGTTTCGTTTAGCCTTACATACTTGAAAGTTGATATTACCATCAAAATTTGATACTAGCTTTGTTGGAGAAAATCCTTGATCTCGATAGTTCTTTTACAGTGAAAGAACTTGGAAAGACATTGTTTGAAGAGCTTCTCTTTGACTATTGAATTCTTGATTTAGAATCTTTAGAGTTCTTAATGAAGAGCCCTAATTCTTGAAGAAGAAGAATCAATAAATCCTTTCTTGAGATTCTTGAATTCGTTTCTTGAAACTTTAGGTTATGATTTAAGATTCTATTAGAGATTCATGAATAGATGAAGAAATTTGGGTTAGATAGATTGAAATTTATGAAGAATAACTCACCTTGAGGATGAATTTTGAAAGCTGATCCTAACTTATTGACTTTCTTGATGGTCTTCATTAAATTTTACATTATCGGTCAAACACCTTCATATAAATTGTGACAAAGAAGTACCAATCAAATTAATACACTTCTCTTTGTTTATTTTAATTCCTGTAAATTACTTCATAAGTTTTAATTTATTTGTGTTATTTTCTTTTTAATTTTGATAAAAAATAATAATTTATTTATTTGTAATTTTTTAATTTCAACTTTCAACCTGTCATGTTTAAAAATCACAGATGAAACATTTTGATATGCCTTACATATCCTTGGACAAAGACCACAAAATTCAATAATAATCCTTTACTTTGTTAAATTTTATGTTAAATCATAGTGAGGAAACAAATAAAATAAAAGGAGCAAGTTGTTAAATTAATTAGTAAAATACTAGTATAGGCAGTGAGGTATGGTAGGTATAAATATATAGAGATTGTTGAGTTCCTTTCTTCAAAATGAAGTGAGGCAGCCTCATCAATGGGTGCAGGAAACCCGCCATGCGCTTCATGCAAGCTGCTGAGACGCCGTTGTGCCAAAGATTGCATATTTTCTCCTTACTTTCCTTGTCATGATCCTCACAAATTTGCCATTGTTCATAAGGTCTTTGGTGCCAGCAATGTCAGCAAAATGTTACAGGTTCTACTAAATCTCCATCTTCTTATGTTAATTAAATTGCAACGTACACACATCTGCTTATGGGTTCCAAGGAAATAGCATCTCTACTTCTATGAGGCAGTGGTAAGGCCTCAGAACCCACTTGTTGGATTTCACTGGGTATGTTATTAGCTGTACATTTTCCTTGCAGGAGCTTCCGGTGAATGAAAGAGCGGATGCAGTGAGTAGTCTTGTGTATGAAGCAAATGCAAGAATGAGAGATCCTGTATATGGCTGTGTAGGTGCCATTTATATTCTGCAGAACCAGGTCTCCCAGTTGCAAATGCAGTTAGCAATGGCTCAAGCTGAAATCCTTTGCATCCACATGCAATCTCACCCACCACTACCTCATCATCATGACTATCTCAACTTTTGACACATGTTGTAATTCTCAAGATGGACTCTTTCATTGGACATAATAAGAAAGCAAATCCCTAATTTTAGAATTATTTCTGTTTTCATAACTTACAACTAGTGTTTCTCAAAATAATAAAATAGTTCAAGAGTCTAAAACTCTACCAAATGAACACATGTCTTCAATATTAAATTACTAGTTAATCAGTTGAATACTTATATAACTTTCAGTCTCAACTTTCTCGTTCACTATACTAATTTCAAAATTAATGTAAACTCAATATAATGTAATTCATCAACTCTTTGTCCATCTATTACAACATTAAGAAAAAACGTCTTTTATATATATAGGTGTAGGATTTCGTGCACAAAGAAACTGAATAGTTATTTGAGGTGCAGTGGAATAATAAATAAGAGATAACTAGAAAAATATCTCATCACGATTACATGAGTTACAAAAAATAATACACCATTTGATGAAATACTAATTATCATACATTTTTAATATAAAATACACTTATACACGAATATTTAATATATTTACCTCTATTATAATATCATATTTGTCCTTTTTCCCTCTTGTTTTGTCACGAGGAATAGTATTAGAGAATGGAGGGTTTTTGTTTTGTTTCTTCTGCTCATCATGTGAGGCGATAGTATGAACAAGATAATGTAATATTATAGTTGAATTAATTAAAAAAATAGATTTAATTTGTCTATGATCAGTACTTGATAATTAAGTCAACTTACCTAGCATGTGGAGGTGCGAAATATAATTAAAAAAATAGTACTACTCCTCTCTCCTATTTTATTTGGCACCCTTTGACTTGACACGGTATTTAAGAAAAAAAAAAGACTTTTGAAACTTGTAGTCTAAAATCATTATTAATATTTGGATTGCTGAGAATCATCCGGTTTGAAAGGATACCCTGGTCATTAAATTTGATAGAATTTGGTGTAATTACATTTATCTGACCTGTTTGGTTAGACAGGTAATTATTTAGTCAGCAGGTAATTGAGTGTAATTGAATGGGTGTAACTACTTTCTAATTCTCGGGGGAGGTTATGAATTGCAAGTAATTACATGGTGGTTACTTTTTAATTGTTTTCTTTTATTTTTAGTTTTATATTTTCATTTTAATTTATTTTTTTATTTTGATTATTTTAAATTTTTAAAATTTTTTATTATTTTAATTTTCTAAAACTATAATTTATTTTATAATATTTATTTTTTATTTCTTTCTTATTCTCAATCTTTATATATCACGATTCCATACAATTTTTTCACATTATTTATTTATTTATTTATTTATTTTTCACTAGCATAATTTTTATTAGCATTCTAATTTATAAATTAAAGTTGAATTCATTGTTGGATAAACTTATAAATATACATATTTTTTTCTTTTAAATCATATTTATGTATGTTATATTGAAATTTGGCATAAGAGTATTATGTTATTTTTTTTTATTTTGAATTATATTTTTAGTTTCATTTATTTTTGTAGTATTGACTTGATATTTCATATTACAAGCCATTTATTTTCTTTTAGTTAGATTAGATAGATTCTTTTTTTATCAAATATTTTAATAATTTTACTATAATATTATATTTATATTTAATATTTTTTTCAAACACACATTTTATGATGTTCGCATAAAACTTATACTTTTAGTTTTTATAATTAATTTAATTAAAATTTACTAATTTTAAGAATATAAATTGATTTCTTATAATATTAATTAAGAATATATATTTACTAATTAATATATTTTCGAAAGACATATATATCTTTAATATTTAATCTAATATTATTTATAAATACTATGTTTGTCAAATATAAATTTTTAATTTTAGATAATTAAAGTTTATTTTTTAAATTTAATATAATCTTGTAATACACTCATGCAACTAAACAACATATTTATAATTACACTGCAATTACACTCTGACAAATAAATAGGACAGTGTAATTATCAAGGTGTGTAATATAGGGTGTGTAATTACTACTTAGTAATTACATCAATTTTAATTAGCAGGTGACTTTCAAAACAAACCCTAAGAGTCAAAAAAAAAAATTAAAGAGTAAATTATTTTCAATTTAATTAAAGTGCTATTTTTTTTTTAGACTAACCAAAAAAAGACGACACATACGAGGGAAGCATAAGATAAGCAGGTATTCCCAAGTATTGTTATTATTACTATGTCAGATTTGATTATTCAACCAATTGTGCAGTGGGGAACGGGCGGTTTACAGACATGAGAGACAATGCAAGAGATAAAAATTGGACCCTCCTCAGTTCACTTCCTTCCTTTCTAAGCATCTGCGACAAATTTTAACGGGTAGAAAATAAATTATAATTATAAATAAAATATAAAAAAATTATAATTTTATTAATAAACGATATGAATATAAATTTATATCTCTCTTGATTCTTTCTTAAGATTTTTTCATGATTCAAGAATCGTTAGTGGCGTATTTTTCGCACTAATGATAATTTTGACCTCCTTGAATTATATTTTAATCTCTTTATAAATATTCCTAAAATTATTGAATGTTTTATCAATACCTCTTTAATGATAGTAGCCTCCAAAAAATCTAACTGGAATCGAATATGTCTTGCAGAGTCTCATAAAATTTCAATATCTTCAATTTGTTCTACAAATGAAGAGAAATTAACATCGGGTCTCTATGACTTATTTGAAAGTGTTTATGCTACAGGATGTACTAGTTTAGTATGTATCTTGCATGTATATCACGTTAATTGATAAAATTATATATAAGATAAAACAAAATTAATAGAAACTAACAATTGATGTTAAAATAAATGTAATATCTACTAAATGATAAGAATTTCATATAGGAAAGTTAAGAAGTAAGTTTTAAAAAAATATACATATGAAACTCTTTCATTAATATTTCTTATTTTTTATTAAAGAGACAGTATTAAAAACATCTCGAACTTGATACGAATTATTTATTTTGTCCCTAAACTATTGACAAGTCTAAAAAAACACCCTCCAACATGACAAGCTAGGTTTAAATACACCCTTCTAATGTAGTGTGTTATTCACTTGCTATACGCAGACTTTTTTTTTTTAAATGTGGCATACACATATATATCTCTTCAATAAAAAATAAAGTAAAAACAATTTATTATTTCTTTCTCTTTCTTTAATCAACCCAAGCTAATATATAGTCGTAAAGTTGCTGCATAACTCCCTTTCTTCTTCATAAAAATACACTGCTATCTTCTTGTATAATCCATTGATTTTCACGAAATCAAAGAGTTTTAACTTAGAAAACGTTGATTAAAGTATTGGCAAATATTTGCTTAGCTATTTCTTTATTTTATTAGGGTTTTGCTTGCGTTTTTTTAACAATTTGAAATCAATAATTGCTTAGTTATTGCTTGGTTTCGTCCCTATATTGGTATGATTTTGTACGGTTACTTCTAATGGAAGAGAGATTAAATATGAAGAAGAAGATGCACTAGCCATTGTGATAAAAAATTAAAGGGAAAAGTTTTCTTCAAAAAGGAAAATTAAGGTTGATGTGACCTATTTTTCAGCCATTCACGCACCCTAAATGATTTGTGGTGACTTTCTATGTCATGTGACATGGGAGGGGTGTAATTAAGTCTAGTTCGTCAAGTTGGAGGATGTTTTTAAGCCTGTCAATAATGTAGGGACGAAACCAATAATTCGTGTCAAGTTCGGAGGTGTTTTTAATACTTCTCTCATTTTATTAAGTTTGGAAAAAGAAACAAAATTTATTCAATGTTATATATAGTATTAAATATGAAGAGTTTTTACATTTTGAAATAATTAAAGATTTAATAGTTATAATTTTAATCATCTTACTGTTTCTTTATCTGTATTTCTTGTTCGGATCACTGTTATATTTGTAGCTATTGCATCGATTACTATTAGATATTTGTGTTTCTAGTTGCTTACTGTTTCCTTACTGCCTGGTACTTTCTGCGTATATCTTATCTGTTCTTATCGTGATTGTGGGTTGGTTGTTATATATCGTGACTATAGTGCTGGGTAGTTGTTACATATTGCTGGATATTGCTGATTACATATTGATTCTGATGTTTACTGTTTTACTTGTATACTCGCTAGATTGTCTATTATTTTAATTATATTGTTCTGGATTTGTAGTTTAGCTAGTTTTTAGTTGTTAGTTACTGTTGTCGGGACCTTATGGTGGACTAGGGTCATGTCATCGGTCGAGGTCAGGGGTTAGGGGTGGTAAGGGAGACTCGAGGTTATTCAGGTTAAGGGTCGGGTCGTGGAATATAGGATCACTTACAGGGAAATCCATAGAGTTAGTGAAGTGTCTTAAGAGGAGACATATTAATATAGCGTGTGTCCAGGAGACCAGATGGGTAGGCACTAAAGCTCGGGATGTGGATGGGTTTAAGTTGTGGTACTCAGGTGGTTCAAAGGATAGAAATGGTGTGGGTATCTTAGTAGACGAGGGTCTGAGGGAGTATGTGGTTGAGGTTAGGAGGTTAATGATAGGATGATGTTTATCAAACTCGTGGTCGGTAGACATGTGATGAACGTAGTTAGTGCTTATGCGCCCCAAGTAGGCTTAGATGAGGAAGTCAAAAGGCTCTTTTGGGAGGATCTGGATGAGGTTGTGCGAGGCATACCAGAGACGGAATAAATTTTCATTGGGGATGACTTTAATGGGCATATCGGGGTAACTACTAGCGGGTTTGAAGGTGTTCATGGAGGCTTTGGTTTTGGAGAGAGGAATGGAAGTGGGACGTCTCTCTTGGATTTTGCCAGAGCCTTTGAGTTAGTGATTGCTAACTCGTGTTTTCCAAAGAGGGAAAACCACTTGATTACCTTCCGTAGTATGGTAGCTAAGAGTCAGATTGACTATCTACTTCTTCGAAAGGGCGATAGAAGTTTATGTAAGAATTACAAGGTTATTCCGAGTGAGAATGTTTCCACTCAACATAGGCTTTTAGTGATGGATGTGAAGATCAAGAGAGCAAAGAAAAAGAAGGTTATGTATGCCCAACCTAGGATTAAATGGGGAGGCCTTACTCCTGCCCTTTCTCGATGGAAGAAAAGTTGAGAAACTTAGAGGCGTGGACTAGTGAAGGTAATATGAACAGTATGTAGGACACGACTGCTGGTTACATAAGAAAGGTTGCTACCGAGTTACTAGGGGTTTCGAAAGGAATCTTTGGTGGACGTCAAGGCGATTGGTGGTGGAATGATGAAGTCCAGGGTAAAGTGAAAGATAAGAAGGTTGCTTACACGGAGTGTTTAGAGTGTAGGGATAAAGATGAAAAGCAAAAGCTTAAGGTAATTTATAAGACAGCCAAGTCAGAAGCAAAGATGGCGATGACGAATGCTAAGTCAGCAGCGTTTGAGCGTCTTTACAAACAATTAAGTGATAAAGGCGGGGAAAAGAGATTGTATAGGCTCGCTAAAGTAAGAGAAAGGAAAGGTCGCGACCTGGACCAAATGAAGTGCATCAAGGATAAGGGGGGTGAGGTGTTAGTGGATGACACTTCCATTAAATTAAGGTGGCAAGCTTACTTCCATAAGCTCTTAAATGAAAAAAAAATAGGGATATTGAGCTGGGTGAGTTGGAAAACTCCGAAAACCATCATGATTTTGGGTATTGCAGGCAGTTCAGAGTTGAGGAGGTAAGACGGGCTATTAGTAGGATGAAGAGGGGGAGGGCGATCAGGCCCGATGAGATTTCGGTAGACTTCTGGAAGAACATGGTCAAGGATGGCATCGAGTGGTTGACTAGAATATTCAATGCTACTCTAAAGACTACCAAGATGCCTGATGAATGGAGTAGGAGTACAATGGTTCCATTGTACAAGAATAAGGGAGACATTCAAAGCTGTAATAATTACAGGGGTATCAAGTTATTAAGCCACACTATGAAGGTCTGGGAGAGAGTAGTGGAGATGAGGGTGCAAAGAATAGTATTTATCTCGGAGAACCAGTTTGGATTCATGCTGGGGCAGTCAACTACTGAAGCAATTCATCTTGTTCGGAGGTTAGTAGAGAAATATAGGGAAAGAAAAAAGGATCTTCATATGGTGTTCATTGATCTCGAGAAGGCATACGACAAAGTCCCAAGGGATGTCTTATGGAGGTGTCTAGAGGTGAAAGCTGTCCCAGTGGCTTATATTAGGGCGATTAAGGACATGTACGATGGAGCCAAAACTCGGGTAAGAACGGTGGGAGGAGACTCAAAGTATTTTCCTGTTGAGATGAGACTCCACAATGGATCTGTGTTGAGCCCTTTCTTGTTTGTCTTGGTGATGGATGAGCTGATACGATCTATCCAGGAGGAGGTACCATGGTGTATGCTTTTGTAGATGACATAGTACTGATTGATGAGACTCGAACTAAAGTTAATGAGAGGTTGGAGGGCTGGAGACACGCCTTGGAGTCCAAAGGTTTCAAATTGAGCAGGACCAAAACTGAATACCTGGAGTGCAAATTCAGTGTTGAGAGGGATGAGGCAAACCCTGATGTGAGGGTTGCCACTCAACCTATCCCCAAGAGAGAAAACTTTAAGTATTTGGGGTCCATCATTCAGAGTAGTGGAGATATCGACGATGATGTCACACACCGTATTGGGGCAGCATGGACTAAATGGAGGCTTGCCTCTGGAATATTGTGTGACAAGAAGATACCACCTAAACTCAAAGGTAAGTTTTACAGAATGGTGGTTAGACCATCGTTGTTGTATGGAGTGGAGTATTGGCCAATTAAGAAGGCACATGTTCAAAAGATGCATGTCGCAGAGATGAGGATGCTGAGATGGATGTGTGGTCACACCAGGAGTGACAAGGTTAGGAATGAGACTATCCGGGAGAAGCTAGAGATGGTCTCGGTGGCCAAAAAGATGAGGGAAGCGAGACTGTGATGGTTTGGACATGTGCAAAGAAGGAGTACCGATGATCCTGTTAGGAGGTGTGAGAGGTTGGTTTTGGGAGATACTCGAAGGGGTAGAGGTAGATCGAAGAAGTACTGGGGGAGGTGATTAGACAGGATATGAAGGAACTTGATCTTATTGAGGACATGATCTTAGATAGAAAAAAGTGGAGGTCGCGAATTAGAGTAGCAGGCTAATGGTAGGGTTAGGTGCTTTTTGTCTTGTGTTCGCACTACCTGTTATATTATGTGTTAATCTATCTTATCTACATACTGTCATTATTAGTTGCTCTTTTCTATTCTCTTCCCTTCCTTTTGTCATATCTAGTTCTCTCTTGCTTACGGATTTTGAGATGAGGGTTCCCAGGAAACAACCTCTCTACTTTCATAGTAGTGGTAAGGTTTGCATACATTCTACCCTCCCCAGATCCCATTTGTGGGATTTTACTGGGTATGTTGTTGTTGAAAGACTATTAGGATAATAATTAAATGACAATTATATGAAAAATCTTTTATTTTAGAACTTTTTGTATAGTTCAAAAGAAAATAAGGAAAAATTATAATAATAATCAAAATTTTGTTGATTTTAATTAAAGTCATAAATTTTATTTAAAAAAATATTCAAATAATAATTCGTGGATAGGCCATTCAAATACATACCTTCTGAGTGTTATTGTTTAAGAAGAACTAGAGTTTGAGCAATCAAAATAATTAGAGTTTGAGCAATCAAAATAAGTAGAGTTTGAGGATTAACTGAAGTGTTTCAGAGAAGTAGCTGAATTTAAATTTGTCTAGTTGAATTTGCGATCATGGTAGTTTGGTCAGTGAAAATCAACCTAATTAAATTTGTCTAGTTGAATTTATTTAGTTTTTGAATTCTATTTCATAATTATAGAAAAAAGGATTTTTCTCTCTCTGTATATATATAAATTATTATGTTTATGTCATATTATTAGTATAGAATTTTAAAAAGATTAAAAAATTTTAAGTTAAAAATATACATTAATAGGAACATGGAAACTCAAAATCACAATAACTTTTACAAAATAAAATTAAATAAAGTGAATAAAATTTTGTTATTGATATCAAAAGTAAAAAAAATTTGTTTGATTGATACACGAAAACACACTCTAAACAATAAAGAAATGATTAAAGAAAAAAGTAATTGCTCCATTATGCAAACCCATGTTATCAAATCAAAGTAATTGTGGTTTTAAGTTTAATATAATTTAGAAGTTGGAGTCTCTCTCTGTATATTATAAATAGGAAGAAAATCTAGTCTAGTATCATGTCAAGTGGAAGCCTAAGATCAAAACATGTGTTATTTTTAAGACAAATTAGTTAAGTTAGGTAGTATTTAGTTATTGTGGCAATTTAATTCAAATTTATTTTATATTTAACAATTTTCCTACATTTAAATTATTACTTTTTTTTCAATGTTCAAATTGTGACAATTTTTTTCGTATTAAATGATTATTTATTACATTTACAATTTGAATAAATTTCAAATATGTTCTATATACAAATTATTAAAAACATTCATGAAAAAGAAACATGTCATGAATTACAAAATACATACTGATGCACTTTTAAAAATTGAATTATTATATTTTATGATAAAAATTAAATTTTAAGTAGTTGTGAACTTTAAGTTGAATATAATTTAAAAGTCGGAGTTTATATACTTGTTAAAGTGAAGTTTAGGACTTGAATAATTGTACTTATGCACTTTTGAAACTTGAATTATTATATTTTAGGATAAAAATTAAATTTTAAGTAGTTGTAAACTTTAAGTTGAATATAATTTAGAAGTTGGAGTTTAAATACTTGTCAAATTGAAGTTTAGAACATTATATACTTTGAAAAATTCAACTTATGCACTTTTGAATCTTAAACATACTTGAATATTTTTTTTGTAGATGGATAACCGTTTGTGGATGTATGACATGTATTATGAAAATAATGGTGGGCTGAAAACTACATTTATTAAAGGTGTTAGAAGTTTCATCCATCATGCAATGACACTTGATAGTTTCAAGAGAAATCAATTGGTTATGTGCCCTTGCAGTGCATGTAGGTGCCTAAAATTTTTTTAGTCCAGATGAAGTTATTATGCATTTGTATCGTAAAAGATTTAAGCCCAGATATTTCGTGTGGGTAGATCACGAAGAAATAGATGGACAGAATAGTATATTTTATAATTCGATGTCAGTGGATGAATATAATATGCTTGTACCAAATGGTCAAAATAGATTTGTACCTAATAGGAATCAACATGACACCTTTCAACATGATAGAGTTCATGAAATGATCAATGATGCATTTGGAGTTCAAAGGGAATGGAACCTGACCAACTCTTTAATGAAGCTCCTAATGGAGAAGCTAGACACTTCTATGAAGAATTAGAAGAGGCTAGTCGTCCATTATGTGAGGGGAGTCTGCATTCTACTTTGTCAGAGCAGTTAGATTAATGAATATTAAATCAGGTTGGAATGCTCCTAATGCGGCTACGGACTCAATAGTTGGTCACTTAGGCGAGTTGGTTAATCCCGAGTTTAACATACCCAGGAACTTCTATCAAGCAAAGAATCTGGTTTCCAAATTAGGATTGTCACATCATAGAAGTTGGTTTCCAAATTAGGTTCCTTTTAGTTATGTTTTGAAAAATTTAGTTATGTTGAACACTTTAGTTATATTTTGAATATTTTAGACTATTTTGATGAATTTTATATTGGTTTAAAATATTATAATTGTTGATTCTATTCGTTTTTAATGTTTAATTTTGATTGGTGTAATGTATTTTATATGTTTAACTTGTTGTTGCTGCTGTGGATAGCTTCTTGTCAAAAAAACTGCAAAAAAAAGCGACGGACAGGGTCCCTAAGTCCGTCACTTTTCTGCAATTTTTTTTAAAAAAAATTCAGAAAAGCAATGAACAAAGCCCCTATATCCGTCGCTTGTTTAAAATAGTTTTAATTAATTTTTTTTAAAAAAAGCAACGGACAGGGACCCTATATCCATCGCTTTTTAAATTTTTTATAATTAATTTTTTTAAAAAAGTGACGGACAGGGACCTTTTCTTTAAAATAATTTTTTAAAAAAGTGACGGAGAAGGACTCAATGTCCGTCGTTTATTTAAAAAATTTTCAAATTGCGACGGACAGTGACTCTATCTCTGTCGCTTTATTTTTAAAAAAATTATTAAAAACATGACGAAATAGGAAAAGCGACGCATTCCGTCGATTTTCTAAAATCGTCGAGCAAAAAAGCGATGGAATGGACTGCATCGCTTTTTCGCTGATTTTGTGTCATGACCCAACCCAGGGGTCGTGATTAGTGCCGATTGGGCACCCAAATAATACCAAGCCAAATTCCTAATTATATTAGCTAAGAAATCTACCGAAATTTCGGCAGAGTTTCCTCTGTTTTACTGACTACCCAAACCTGCAAACAGAAATTCCAGCATGCCACAAACATTTATACACATATATATACATACGCGGGCCGACAAGGTCACCGCTGCGGTAGATCCGTCCAACAAAAGTATCATACATATGTAATCATATCGCACGTAATACCCCACACCCACATGTATCCACAGACTTCTAGACATACGAACTGAATCATAGGACGGGACAGAGCCCCGTCATACCTCGAATATACGTAAATGCAAAGTACGTAAAATAGAAATACGTGTATATACCAAAATCTGCTCCTGAGACAAGGGAACACTGCAACGGTAAATAGAGATCCTACGAGGGTGAATCCTTAACCTGTACGTCGGTACCTGCGGGCATGAAACGCAGCCCCCGAAGGAAGG
>JAPFFP010000094.1:8919318-8955338 GCA_026153255.1 Solanum medicagineum | reverse complement strand
TATATAGGCTAGAAGAAAGAGTATGATGTTTAGTTTAACCAATGTGGGATATATTTCCTACTTCTATACAAATAACAGTAACGATGTTCGGTTTGTCAGGTGAACAGGACGGTAATAGTCTATTACCCTTCCCTATAGGTCAAGCTTCCTTTTCAGCCATCTCATTTCATTCCAGCTAAATCACATACCTTCTCACCGGGTATGAATTCTTAAATCCATTTACCTTAACTAGGATCAACTCCTTCTATGGTCCAGGAAAAAGCTAAAAGTAAAGCAGTCATCAACGCAGAGCTAGTTTCACAGCTACCAAATTTGGGGCACATTGTTCTCATATGTTGATTGGTTATTTCCAGTGAGTCTTCTATTGGCAACTAAGGCTTCTTTTGCTGGTTAGTGAGCAGCTCCGATTTTGTCTTTTGGTGCTATTCGCTTGGGTGCTAATCTGCAGCAAGCCTTGGCTTTGTTTTTCAATTCTGGAGGTAAAGGTTCTGGTGAGTGATTGAGGCTGTTTCGATTTTAGTTTAACTGTTTAAATATTGTTTGTGATTGACAACTGGAACACCTGATATATTTGATATGAGTTTCCAATGATCTACCATAGGCATGGATTTGGTGGAACATGAGCCATCTCGTAGTTACAAGGTGGGTGAAAATGGAAGCTAATGGTAGAGCAGGATATTTGTTTGTATATAAATATATACAGGGTTTTGTAACCTACTACATGAAGGTAGTAGTTAGCAATGTCCCAACAATTTTTCAATTCTCCAAAATGCCCTTATTATTTTCTGCCAACACATTAAAATATTAAATGCCAGGACCTTTTTGTCTTTCACCAAAATCCTTCCTTTCATTCTCACCCAGCACAAGACTGGGCTAAGAACAATCTCAGCTTTATCTCCCAATGGGGCCACAGAGCTTTATCCCAATTTTTTTTAATCGGATAATCAGCAGTAAATTTCCATCAATCTTGGATGGAGCCAAAGATTCACTATTTTTTGGCTTTGGGGTATGATGGAATAAAGCAAAATAACTCTTTAAACTGTCTGCGCTTCTTTCAATTGTGAAGTAGCAGTTAGTCAATGCAACTTTCGACGCTCATCATGGGTCATCCGGAAACAGTCGCGCTATGTTTTAAACATAGGGGTCAGGCTGCGTACATCCGACTCCCCCCTTACCCCGCAATGGGCGGGAGCCTTTGAGGCATTGGGGTAATGTTGTTGTTGTTGTTGTTGGATAATCAGCAGTAATTGACATATGCTGGATTACAAATGCAACAGTAACGTGATTAATATTAGTTTCTAAATTGTAAGATGAACCTTCATATGTTTAGCATGCAAGTTGGATTTAAAAGCATCCATTTTAATAATTTGATGGTTTCCGATCACTGCAACCAAACAGATCCAAAAATCAAAACAATGCTTCTGTCTTTTATATTACTCTTAACACATGAAAAAGGAGGAGGACAAGAGATAAAGAAGAAGGAGCGAAGTCACCTGGAAGAAAGAAATGAGGAGGATTTGATGGGGAAAGAAATACACCCGTATCCAGAGAAAGAAACAGAGAAGGGCTACAGTGAAGAGGAAAAGATAACTAGGGTGGCTTATTAAGAAGAGAATTTTAAGGTGTTTAGACTTTTTTTGTTGGAAAATCCAGAAATTCCCTGTTGTTAAAAGATGGGAATGTGTTTAAAAGGACTGGAAAAGGGAAAATGGTTACAATGCTAACCTCCTACGGTCATGTGGTAGGTTAGCAAGGCCAATATGTGTGTGTATGTGTACGGGGGGACGCGTGTGAGTGAGCATGCGCACGTGTGCCCATGTGTGTAGGAGAGAAAGAGAGAGAGAACCATGGTAGATATAAGAGCTACGAGATGGACGGGGTGCTGGGTGGGATTAAATTGTTATGAGGAGTCAATTCTAGATGTATTCTTCCTAATGATTAATCATGACCAGTAAGGAAAAGCAAAAAGTATTTTAAACAAAGACAAGGATAAAAATGCTTTTCATATGTCCTTCAACCTGCAAACATGAAAGTTGCTCTGATTCCCTCTAGATGACAATGTGAAGGTCCTGTTTGCTTATGCTCTTCCATGAAACCAAAAGAAAAGAGAAATAACAGATGATTTTCCAGTGAGGGAATTACTAAAAGGAGATTGGAGAATCGCAGGTACTAAAAGCTTTTTGAAAGGAAAAAGAAAAGGGGAAAGGTGACTTTCCTGGGTTTGCTAAGAAGATAATTACCCCATGTCCCAACAGAAGGTGACTGGAAATGGGAAGGTAGCTGGAGATGGGGGAAATAATTTTGTTGAAAGGCAAAAATCCGCCTACTGTTAATGAGAATCTGGGGCCATAAAGGAGAAATAAAAAGTGGGTAAACTGCTAACCTACTAATAAATTGCTGTAGCAGGATAGCAAAACCAGACAGCTTTCAGCTAAGTTGCAGGCTAAATACTCTAAATGTTCTAAGATGCTTCACTGATAAACTAGAAAAACAAAGGACACGTTTGGTTATCTCAAATGAAGCTACTATCACAAAAAGATCACAGAGAGAGACAGTTTTAGGTGCACCAAAAGGGCAAGTCGGTGCACTAAAGCTCCCGATATACGCAGGTTCCGAGGAGGAGCCCGGCCACAAGGATCTACTGTTACAGCTTTATCTTGTATTTCTGCCAGAAGTTGTTTCCAAGGCTTGAACCTGTGACCTCCTGGTCACATGACAGCAACTTTAACAATTACTCTAAGACTCGCCTTCACAGGTTTAGGTGCACCAATGACACAAATTTTTCTAATCTAGAACAGCATTGCAGCGAAGGAGAACAAAGAGCCACAACAATTTACATGTGCAAGTGTCTAACTTTGTGCATTTCTATACATCTATGATCGCTCATGTAGAAAGATTTACACATTAGACCATTTTTCTCCAGAATTCGAGAGTCAAATGCTTCAAATAAGACTTTATATGTTATAGATCATCAGACTGAAACAAGGGATTACCACTGACAGAAAACAACCAAAGTCAGGCAGATCGAAAATTAAATGTAATAAGCACAGAAACTTACTCAACAACAACTTTTAGATGCCCTCCAGTTGACTCTCCAGAAAAATCCAAGAAAGGCTGAGACGAGTGTGTATATATTAGCAAGGGTGAGAAGTTTGTAAAAGGGAATGGATTATCTTAGTCATGACATGGTATAGATTCTAAAAGCTAAAATCACATCAGTGCACTCATAAACATATTGAGTTGCGTAGATTGCAAGGGCAACCCTTATAAGATATTCAATTATTTTACTTCATGTTGTGGTTAAAGAAGAATTTTCGCAAACAAAACTCAAGGATGATAGTTTGCGAGGTGAAGGCAAATTCAAGTAGGGAATATCAGCTGTGTTGTCAGTTATGGTCACTTGCACTCGATTCAAACTTATAATCTTTCAAAAATAAAACTGAAGAAAGCAAATTTTCTATAGTTCAAGACATCCCAGTGAAACTGAATTTCACTGACACTAATGACATGTGGAAGACATGAATAACATGTCTCCGTAAAAGGCTTTCAGAAATTAATGAAACATAGTCTGTATCTCCATTATATTGCGCCATACTTTCTAGCCTAGCAGAAGTACTCAAAGCGAACATCTCGGAGACGCCACTTACTATGGTAAACTTTGATGTCCAAGTAAGAAGAGAGAAGGTTACAGAAACGTCTTTTGACGATAACAGCGACATTATGCAAAACTAGAAAGTAAATGAGACAATATGAACATAAATATTAGCTGTAGGTTCTGTACACCAGACAAATTAATGAATTTGTCTATAATGATTGTAACATGTAAATTTGAAGTTCAATGCTTTGTTCTGTATCTTAGAGGACAATTACATTAAACAGAAAATTTCTTGAAAATTGGAACTCCTGACAAATGCTATACACTGCATTTAATAACAAATAAGCTCGAAAAAAAAGAATCTGGATACCAGAAGACACCTGAAAGTTTTGGGAAGAAAGGTTGTTCCAAGGAGTCTGTGATATTTGCTTTCCATCAACAGTGAACTGGTAACCATGACCCTGATGATGACAACAAGGATTTTAGCGGGCAATCGGGCATTGCCACCTCATAGACTTTTTGACTCAAAAGTCATTTAAATTGCCTCAGCCTCCCCACTGTTATTCATAAACAGCCATAGAAGCACCTTTGGACCAAGTTGGGAACCCTTTTGGGTTTTGGGAATTGCTTGTATCTACCTTTTAATTTTCAATACTAGACAAATTTATCAGATACCCATTGCAATTAAGTACACCTTTCTGCTTATGCATTTCAAGGCGTCTTCAGCTTGAAGTTTCACAGTGGACAATTTGAACATGATTTCATCTGTGCTGCTAATCGAATTAACTAAAATACGATGACATACTTAATTCTATCCTCTCTGCTGTGCAGGTACCACAGTAATGACCTAGACTCTTTTTCACTCTTGAACCATCATTATTCAACAACAACAAAAACAACAAAATTACCCCAATGCCTCAAAGGCTCCCGCCCATTGCGGGGTAAGGGGGGGTCGGATGTACGCAGCCTGACCCCTATGTACGCAACAACAAAACCATCATTATTCGCTTCTTAAAATTCAGGTCAAACATGTTTCTAATAAAATTATAGAAGTTGCCAAGCATAGTGGTTTGTACTCCTCTAAGTGAACTATTCAACAAAAATTCCAAACATAACTAGTACTTCAGATAAGGATCATACAAAGCCAACCCACCTTGGAATTGATAGGTGATTGGGCATATTTATGCTTAAAAGCCAAGTGAAATCTATATTTAAGCTAAATTCGAGAACGAAGTCTTTCATATTTGCCTTTGTTTGGTCATGTTTATGTTATTTTTCTAACCAATGTGATCAGGAGTTTGTAGGATGGAAATCGCATGGAAAAGGCACTTAAATGGAAAAGAAACGAGATGAAGGTGAAGTTGATATTTGAAGATGAGTGGACATGTCACAAGGAAAGAAAAAGAGGGAGATTGGAGAAAAAGGAACCCACGTTCACTTCCTCTCTGTGTCGCGAAGCTGGGAAGTTAATTTCAGCTTTCAAAGTAAACTGACCAGTGAAGTCAGCATCCACTCCGCATCACGGACCAGCAAGGAAATATTTTCATGATTTTTTTTCCAGTCTATAAATAGACTTGTTTGGTTATTTTAGGAATTCTTTTTCTAATACTTGGAGGAGGACGTCTTTGGCAAACTACCACTAAATTTTTAGGGTTCCTTCCTACTCTTTTTCAATTTTTAATTTCTTGAATGAGTATTGAAGATTCAAACTTTGAGAATCGAATTATGAGTGGGTAAATCCCCTATTTCTAGTATTGCAGCTATGAATTAATGTATAGCATCAAATCTCTAGATGAAGATTGATAAAGTTATTCTTGTGTACTTGATTATACTATTTTAATGCTTGATCACCATTAACATACAAATATTGTCATTTCTTGAACTCGGAAGAGGAATAGAGGGATAGAACATGGAATGCAAGGAGCGTGATCTTTCTTTGTCTAGATCTTATATTGATTTGTATCTAGGATAGGGATATTTCAAGTTACCATGCTTGGCTACGGAAAAACATGAAAGCTTAATGCTCCATAACTGGTTCAATCTACCTTGCACAACAATGTAGTTAGATTGTCAATTGTGGTAGGTGATTTGCTCGGGAGACCATAATCATATTATTAACCTTATAAATTAGTAACTTGATAATCATTCGGATTCTAAAGTGGAGAGTACTATGAATGAATTCTTGTGAAAGCCATAGCCCTAGAATTTCCCAAGTCATTGATAAAATCCCAAGTGAAATTGAATCATTGTTAGTTATTTTAAGTAGTTCAGTTATTGCAATTGTTAGTAGAATACACCAATCAAACTCTCTTTACACACTTGCGATTAATCATAGTTAAAAGAAAAATTGGATATTTTGCTAATCACAAGGTCCTTTGGGTTCAATAATCCAGCTCTTAAGAGTCACTATATAAGTTATTTGACTGCGGACATTTGTGTGTGCATTTGGACACAACAACAGGAAGAAGATACAAATAATAAATCTGCATTTTATTTTGTCAAAAGACGAAGGAGACAGAAAACAAGGTTATAAAAACCAAACAAGCTCCGGCCATACCTGATCAAAATTTGAGTAGAATGGCAGGGTTTGGGGGTAATTTTGTGAAATATCCCATGATTTTTCCACAAGTGCCCACCAACTGCATGTTAAAGCATTTACTCATGATATGGTTAACAGAAGGCATATACTACTTTTTGATTAACAAAACAGGCAGTGCAATCAATTTCAGGTATGATATGCAGCACTATATAAAAATCCGAGATATTGATATTCAACACAGCTTTGAGACATACAATCATAGAGTTGTGTAAAAGCTACTCAAAACTGTCCCATTCTATGTGACATAATTTGATTGGAAATGAAGACTAAGAAACCACTTTTTCTTAATAACAAGGGGAACCCGCAGCTGTAACCCTTTGGGTGCGCACAGGGTAAACCCCAGCTCCTATGCAATAGCTCATAAACCACATAGGAAAGGTAACCCGCACTAGGCAAGTCCGGTGCGACGAGCTCGACCAATAAGGCAAACCCCTTGCTTTTGCTGGCAGAGGGTTTCGAACTTGAGATCTCCAACATGGAAGTCTCGTGTCGAAATCACTTTAAATTACACATGATAGCGTAATAATAGAAGAAAAACATTGAATTTTGCTGTTGAAAATTTAGTTCAACAGAGAAGCATCATTCATGGTGACAAAATTCAATATTACTTGAATATAACTTCTATATAGTAGTATCATTTTGGAAGTGCATAAAATTTTCTGACACGTTTTAAAATAAAATGTAATACAGATTTAAATGAAGAGTCTTTTGTTTTCAACTTGGTTACTTAAAAGTATTATGAAATGGAGAGACTTCCAGTTTTGCCTTGGCAATTAAGTAATCTATTGGACCTCATCTTCTATATTGCTGGCAGGATGGTTTATCATTTCACAAGGAAAGACCAAACAAAGAAAAGGATATTTGCATTTTTTGAATAACTAAAAAGAACATGAGGATATCCAAGTGTTAGAGAGGGCAGTCGCTACATGAACAGAAATTAAACCATGGAAATCAGGCTATGGAAATATTGTGAATCTTCACCAATAATCTGAAGAGTAATATTTAGTGGAGATCAGTATATGCATTCTTATAGAGTAAGCATTTAAGATAAGGAAGTGCCGGACCGATTCTGTGCAGTCTGAAAGTCAGGTAGTTGTTTTGTCTCATACACCCATCCAGGAGCAAATATGGCAGCTGACACGTTATCCATCTTAATCACATCAAGTGCCAAATTTGTCTACATAAAAAAACAAAATCAGATAATTTTACAAGTGGGTAGTTCTTTTGAACAGGTGGTTTAAGTAAACAGAAGTGGCAACACATAAAGGTTAAACTAGTGATTTGGAGTATGCCTTAACAATGAAATGTGGTTTACTTCCAACTGCCCAAACTAACAACTTGCTAAGACAAGACACTGAAACTAAAACCTTACATCGGAGAATTAGCACCCTCCTTTCGGAAGACTATTACATAAAGATCCTAAAATGGCTAAAAGAAGTTCTAAGCAATCAGACTGCAAGCGTCCTCTAGGCTCTAACAAACTTGGAAGTGACACATTCTTTAAGTCACTGAACAGGTTGAAATTGTAACTCACATATAAATGGAAATTTAATTTTGTCTATTACAGCAGCATAAAAACAACATTATATATACACAATTTTTTCTGTGTGTCTGTGAAAGATAAGAAAGTTTAGAGACGATATAATAAAAGAGGAAAAGGAAACACTAAAAGAAAGGTCTCTCAACTTTAGGTAAGGATTCAAAGATGCTTTGAGAAATAGATTAAAATGTGATGAGAATCTTTAAAGAAAACTCACATGACAGTCACTTCATCAGGTAATTTTTAGGAAGTTCATAAGAATCATAGAACTTGGTGAGTCCACTACTTGTGTTAGAATGATGAGTAAAACTGATGTAGCCAATTTCGAATTATGTTGTAATGTCGAAGGCTGGTGATTATTTATGAGGTTTAACAGCTCTTAATTGCTATTCACAGCATTGTTACATCTGGTCCCACTTATTGTCTATGGTAAGAACCTAGCTAACTGAAAAAGAAAATCATAACTGTTACTCTTGTAGTAAAGGTAAAATACTGGTTAAAGGTAAAATACTGGTTAACAGACATTTTTATGTCAAATATCAGATAATCCTTTAATCAATTGATAAATAGGGTAACAGACCCCAATTATGTCCCCTTGAATAATCAAAGATACAAACAAGGACGGACTTCTCACTAATAAAGATTTGAACAAGATAACATTGTAAATTTTCAAATATTTCTGTCAATATCAATATAAAACATTAAGTTACAAGAGAAATAAGAGAACAATGATATGGATTATGTATTTAGCACTAATACATGAGCAAAGAGGATGAGGTATGAATTTTTTTTGTTTCCCATCCTTGGTCTACAAACTCACCGTCCATTGTCCACCACCATAAGTGTTTCTCCCGAAGACATCAATTCCCATGTATACATCGAACTTCCTGTCACCAGCTACCTCAGCTGAATACTTAGGATAATTCTTCTATAAGTACACAAGAAAACAGGCTTCAGCAATTATTATTAATATTAACCTGGAAAAAGAGAAGTAAGAGTTAGGAGAAAGTACCTGCCAAGTGTAGTTTACAAATATACCATCAGATATATCCAAAAAAGGCTTATTTTTTTCATTTAGTTGATCTTGCCAGCTAAGATCCCCATCAATCGTGACGCTGTCATACCTGTAGCATCACCATAAGAAAAGACAATAATGCCCTTTTTCACTTTGAAAGATGGTTCATTTCATGATATTACCATAACAAAGATCCACAAGCAGAAAGAAAGAAAACCTATGCTGCTTTTAACATTGAAGACAGGTTTTCTTCCATGATATTACCATATGACCAAAGATCCAGGCACAAGGGAATGCATGGACTGAGTTAAGTGGCTGACAAATTCTTTCAGGTTAGGAATTTGCCCGACATCAATGGAAACTTCCATATTGACCTGAAAGCAAGATATTTGAAAAAAGGAAAAAAAGGATTCTGGTATAAGACACAGTTATGCAAGAACTATGACACAAATTTATTCCTCAATGAATTTTTACCAGAAAGCAGTTAGGACATTATTATGGATTTTAACTTTGTAGACATTTGTCCTACTCTTCAATTCCCATATATGTTACTGACCAGAAACTAATTTTTCTCCTCCGATATAGGGAAGAATTGTCTAGACTACTGTTCCAGAAACGACAAAAGAAGGATTATATATATTTTTTTAAGATAAAAATCAGTTTACAAGTCAAAAGGACATATCTAAAATTAAGGTAATCAGGAAATTTCATGCTATGGATGTAAAGATATGGCATCAAGTTTTGTGATTAGGGAATGTAAGAGAAGATGACGAAAGGTGAAGGGCCTGAAGGGTTATCAACTTAAGAATCAATTGATTACCAGCCATCCATCAAAGCCTAAAGCAGCAGCAAGCTCACTTAACCTCTCTGCATACATCTGAGCTGAGTTCTTTGATGACAGCAATTTGTTGGCAAGAAGTTTCCCTTCATCCCATTCCATGATAAAAGTTCCCAATACCTTGTCATAAATGAAAATTAAGCTCAATGAAGTAGGAGGAAGCGACCACACAGACAGAACTACTTTTTTCTATTTCGCTCTATTAAGGTTTCATAGAACATAATTGGAGAAGTAAGACGAAATTCAACATTTTCAAGAAAAATGCAAATTAACATATGGATGAGTACGTATACGCAGCAAATTAAAGATGAAATGAGAAATAACATAAAAGAAGTAGATTTTAAATCCATATAGTTTACTGTGATACCTTGACTCCATGCCTGTGAGCAGTGTTGATCCAACAAGGAGGCGGCAGAGTAACCAATGAATGAGAGAAATAGACGAATACATCAATTAAATACCAATGCCATATAGCATAAGCACCAGGATTATTTCCTCCCTGTATCCACTTATCGTCAAGGTATCCTCCAGCCATGTCGTGGCACACCATAAGCCTACGCCGTTTCGGTAGTTCATTGGCAGCGTAAGGCGGCAACTTCACGGAGGCCTTACTGAACGGGAAGTGAAAAGAATTGAAATACGATCTCGACTCAAGTTCTTCCAGAGTTTTCAGGGGGTATGATACCGGAATTGAAGGTTCCGACGGATCAAACGGCGGGGGATCATCGGAGGGATGAACTGCGTTTTGATTTCCGGCCATCGGACTAAATTTAGAGAGCAAAGAGAATAAGGAATTGAGAATAGATTTGAGCAAAGCTAGGGTTTGGGGATGGTGGGATTTGAAGTAGGAACGAAAGCTGAATCTCATCGGAGAAATGGAGTAAAAGGAAAAGTTGACTTGTGAGTAAACGTTGGCATATTTGAATTTATTCTTCTTCCTTAATTCATACTCTATGGTTTGAGCTTTGACCCTATGAATTCTATGATCCAAAATGAATATTCTTTTATTGTTGTAAAATGGGAATTCAAATAAATAATTTTTATGTTCATATAATATATTTTGTGGCACATATATATATACACAATATATATTATGTGTAATATGGATTTTATACTCGCTCTTTAAACGACCTCAAAAAGTGTCCAAAAATGTACCTCGGAAAGTCCAAAATTTTAAATTTCATATATCTCAAAATTCATGCGTGATATCGAAAATCTAACTTCATACTCTTGTTCAGTGGGTTAAATTAGGGGAAAAGGGTCTAATCCCGATTTAAGAGCAAAAGATTAGCAATTATGATTTTTCAAGTGACAAATTTCAGTGAGCATTCCGCGACCTTGGCTTTTCAAGTGACAATTCCAGTGAGCATTCCGCGCCCCTGGCGCATCAGAGAATTTGTCTCCATGTCCTCTCCGCACGACAGAGAGGTGTATTTTTTTGTCCAGTGATTTTCTGTGCGGTCCAAGACTTTTAAGTCTTGGGTTTAAGTGTTCCCAAGCGTGCTTTTACCTATAATTAGTCATTTTTCACCCTCATATCATCCTAAACATTCCTCAATACTCACTCCAACACTTAGCCATATTTTTCACTCCTAAATTCAAGTCTCAAAACCCTCATCCAGAACTAAGGATTTTCTGCAAGCTTCAAGTCTCCATTTTCAATCTTCATTAATAGTTTTTTCAAAACTAAGGTATGTAGGTTTTAGCCATTGGGTCCTCCCACCCATGATGCCCTAATTTCTTTATATTCAATTTGCATGATTTGATGTTGATTTTACAAATGGATTTACTAGTATGAACATGTTTATGAATTATGTTAAAGTTATGTAAAGTTGTGACTGTTTTGCTATGTTTTGAGCCATAAATCTTGAATCTTTTGTAAGAGTTGATGAGGGGTTTTGATATGTATATTGCTTGAGGGTGTTGCAAGGTGTCGATTGATGGTTTTACCATGGATTTTCTTGCATGATTTCATCTCTAAATTGCATGGTCTTGTACCCCCATTACACACTCGCCAAGTGTTTGATAAAATGTCCGGCTATGGTTTCTTGAGGAATTAAAAGTCCATGACATATGATATGCATGATGTTATGATGATGAAATGAGCTTATATATGTGATGAATTCTATATAAAGTGTTGCATTAGACTATGCCCGATCTGGGGGACTAAGAACCCGGATAACCTAGTTGAGGGGTTAGTATCTCAAACACCAGGGTGGTAGGTGAGATTGCCACTAACCTAGATGAGGGGTTTGTACCTCACACACCAGGGTGATAGGTACAATTATCACTAACCTAGATAAGGGGTTTGTACCTCACACACTAGGTTGATGGGTGATATCATCACCAACCTACCAAGGGGTTTATACTTTGCTACGCATATGATATCCTATATGAGCATGAAGTACTTGAGCATGTTTCACTTATGCATTGATCATACATGCCCTATTGTTATATTATGCCTATTGTCTATTGTTATGCATTTTGATTATGATGTCTATCCCTTTATTGCGTTGCATCCTACATACTTAGTATATTCAAACGTACTAACGTGTACTCTTGCTATATGATATCACAACGTAGGAACCGGTGCCTAAGTTGATCATCCTCCTCCTCCACGTGGCTAGTTTGGTACTGCTCAAGCTAGTTGGAAAGTCCTCCACTTCGAGGACCTTAGTCCATGTTTCTCTTATTACGTATTGAGACACTCTTCTTTATTTTCTATTTTGACTATGAGGATGAGCCCAGTTGCTTTGTCTTGGCCCTCGCTATTATCTTAGTATTAGAGATATTTGTTGGACATGTTATGTATCTATGATATGAATTTTGACTCTTGTCTCTTGAATATGATGTTTATGCAAACTTTCCCCTTAGTCCCTTTGCCCCTATTCTTACTCTTTATGTCTTTACATGCTTCCAGGATCAATGATGTGTAATGACAAGTTAAGAGGCTTGTTTGGGGTTCCTTCTGGTTCCCTATTCGTCGTGTCACGTCTAGGCCCTACGCTTAAGTCGTGACAAGCTTGGTATCAGAGCACTAGGTTGTTAATGGTCCTCAGAAATCCAACACACCGGGTCAATTAGAGTCTTATTCATGGTTGTGAAGCGCGCCACAACTATGAATGGGAGGCTATGAGGCGTTTTAGGAAATGTTCGACTTTTTCATGGTCTATATCGTGTTTCAGGTGTAACTATAAAGCTTTTCCCCTAACGAATGCTCTTTTTTCCTTCTAGATCATCCCAATTCCAAGGGGAAGGCTAAGGAGAGCCCGTACTCTTGAGGAGCAACCGGCCTTTCCCCTCCTCAAGCTCCTCAAGATGCAGGGGTAGCCCAAGAAGAGTTCTGAGATGCTATCACAATGTTGTCCCATGCTAATCCAACCAAATGAACCAAGGGTCCCAAGCCCCTCATGCTCCCACTCTAGCCTTAAGGGTGAGGGATTTCATAAGAATGAACCCACCGGAGTTCCATGGATTCAAGCTGGAAGAGGATCCCCAAGAGTTCATCGATGAGGTGTATAAAGTGCTATCTATCATGTGGGTCAATTCGGAGGAGAAAACAAAGTTGGCGGCCTACCATCTCAAAGGTGTGGCCCAAATTTGGTTCATCCAATGGAAATTGGAGAGGAGAGATAATGATGTTATTCCTTCGGAGGAGTTCAAAGCCGCATTCCTTAACCGGTTCTTTCTATCAAGTTAAGAGAAGCCAAGATGATGGAGTTTATGAACCTTAAGCAAGGTTCCATGAGTTTGAGGGAGTATGCCCTCAAATTCAACAAGCTTGCCAAGTATGCTCCACATTTGGTGGCCGATCCTAGAGCTAGAATGAATAAATTTGTATCGGGAGTGTCCGACTTAGTTAATGAGGAGTTTCATACGGCCATGCTAGTGAATGATATGGATTTGTCTCAACTCATGCCATATGCCGAACAACTTGAGGGGGAAAAGCTTGGAAAAAAAAGAAGTTGTGAGTCCAAGAGGGCTCAATTTGAAGGTGGTTTCCAAGGTTCCAAGGGTGGCCGATTTTCTCAAGGCCACAAGTTCCAAGATCAAGGGTCTTCCTATGATCCTAATAAGAGATTTGCTAATGATAATCCAAGATTCCAAGGTGGTAATGGTGGCATGACTCATCCTAAGTGCCAAAAATATGGTAGAAACCATATTACTCCATGCTTGAGAAACACTAATGCTTGCTTTGGTTGTGGTGAAATGGGTTACAAGAATATTGATTGTCCTCATGCTAAAAGCAAAGGTATAGATGGTCATCCTCAAGGTCAAGGTGCTAATGCGAGTCCAAGGGCAAAAAGGAGGCTAACAAGGCGGTGCTCCAATGCAAATTAGATTCTATGCTCTTCAAGAAAGACAAGGGGTGGATGAGGTGCCCGATGTCATCACCGGTATGTTAAAGGTCTTTGATTTTGATGAATATGCATTGATAGATCCGGGTGCCACTCTTTCTTTCATTACTCCTTTTGTTTCCAAAAAGCTTCATGTGAGTCTCGAATTATTGTGTGAACAATATGAAGTGGCTACCCCCGTTGGTGAGTCTATTGTTGCTAAAAGTGTCTATAGAATTGTCCCGTATTCATATTGCATAAAGTCTTGCCTTGTGATTTTGTTGAATTAGATATGGTGGATTTTGGTATCATTTTTGGGATGAATTGACTACATGCATATTATGCTTCTTTTGATTGTAGAACCCATAGGGTTAACTTCTAATTCCCTAATGAGCCCATCTTTAAGTGGGAAAGTCGTGATGTGGTGGTCAAGGGTAGATTCATTTCTTGTCTTAAAGCCCAAAAGTTGATTTCTAAGGGTCGCCTTTACCATCTTGTGAGGGTTAGGGATGTTGAGTCCAAAGTCCTTCCTATTGAGTCGGTTGAGTTTCTTGATGTATTTCCCGATGCCTTCCCAGTTTTCCTCTCGAAAGGAAAATAGACTTTGGTTAGACCTCCTTCCCGATACTCAACCCATTTCCATTCCCTCTTACCATATGGCCCTGACGGAATTGAAGGAGTTGAAGGATCAATTGAGGGATTTGTTGGAGAAGGATTTTATAAGGCCTATTAAGTCACCTTGGGGTGCACCAGTATTATTTGTGAAGGAAAAAAATGGTTCTCTTAGAATGTACATTGATTATCGATAACTTAATAGGGTTACCATAAAGAACAAGTACCCTCTACCAAGGATTGATGACCTTTTTGATCAACTATAAGGGGCTATTCGCTTTTCTAAGATTGATTTTCGGTCCGGATACCACCAAGTGAAGGTGAGGGAGTGTGATATTCCCAAGACGGCTTTTTGTACTAGGTAGGAGCACTTTGAGTTTGTGGTTATGTCTTTTGGGTTGACTAATGCACCAGCTATATTTATGGATCTCATAAATAGGGTCTTTAAACCTTGTGGTGTTCTTTACTGATGATATATTAATTTATTCCCGGAGTGAGAAAGAGCATGTGAACCACTTGAGGGTGGTATTACAAATCTTGAGAGAGGAGAGGTTGTTTGCTCAATATAAAAAATGTGAATTTTGGTTGAAAGAGGTTGCTTTTCTAGGGCATGTAGTATCACGTTGATGGCATTAAGATGGATCCTAAGAAGGCGGAGGTGATAAGAAGTTGTCCTAGACCCCGACTCCGTCGGATATTAGGAGTTTCATTAGTTTAGCGGGTGACTACCGGAGGTTTGTGAATGGCTTTTCTTCTATTGCTTTCCCTATGACAAAGTTGACCTAAAAGAAGGCAAAATTTGTGTGGATCGATGAATGTGAAAAGAGTTTCCAAACCTTGAAAGATAAGCTTGTCTCCGCCCCTATCTTGGCTCTACCAGAAAGGTTGGAAGGGTTTGTGGTTTATTGTGATGCCTCAAGAATTGGTTTGGGATGTGTTTTGATGCAAAATGGCGAGGTCATAGCATATGCCTCTAGACAACTTAAGGTGCATGAGCAAAATTATCCCATCCATGATCTTGAATTGGCAACCATGGTGTTTGCTTTGAAAATTTGGCGTCACTACTTGTATAGGGTTCATGTTGATGTGTTTACAGACCACAAAAGTCTCCAATATGTGTTCACCCAAAAAGATCTTAACTTGAGACAAAGAAGGTGGTTAGAGCTCCTTAAAGATTATGACATGAGTGTACATTATCATCCCAACAAAGCTAATGTTGTGGCCGATGCTCTAACTAGAGTGTCCATGGGTAGTCTAGCTCATATTGTTGGTGGTGGCAAAGAGGTGGCTAGAGAAGTTCACCGGTTGGCTAGATTGGGGGTTAGGTCGGATGAAGTTGAAAATGGTGGTGTGGTGGTTGTTGATGGTTTAAAATCTTCTTTGATTGAAGAAGTAAGGTCAAAACAAGATCTTGACCCCGCTTTGATAGAGTTGAAGGCCTTGGTGAAGGATAGTAAAGTAGAGGTTTTGTCCTGGGAGGGAGGGGGGATGATGCCCTAATGTACTAGGGTAGGTTGTGTGTGTCTAATATTGATGACTTAAGGGAGTTGATCTTGAAGGAGGCTCATAATTCATCCTATTCTATTCACCCCGGTTCTACAAAGATGTATAGAGACTTAAGGGAGGTGTATTAGTGGGATGGTATGAAGAGGGATATTGCTAAGTTCATATTCAGATGTCACAATTGCCAATAAGTGGAATCCGAACATCAAAGGTCGTGTGGCCCAGCTCAAGACATAGAGATTCCTACTTGAATGTGGAAAGAGGTCAACATGGATTTTGTGGTTGGGTTGCCTAAGTCTAAGAAACACTTTGACTCTATTTGGGTTTTTGTCGATAGAATGACAAAGTTGGCTCACTTTCTACCCGTCAAAACCAATTATGGTGCCGTAGAGTATGCCAAGTTGTACATCCATGAGTTGGTTTGATTGCATGGGGTTCCCTTGTCTATCATATCAGATAGTGGTGCTTAATTCACTTATCACTTTTGGAGGTCCTTCCAAAGAGGTCTTGGTCCCAAGGTTAAGCTTAGCACGACTTTTCATCCTCAACCGAATGGTCAAGCCGAGGGGACTGTCCAAACTCTTGAGGATATGCTTAAAATTTGTGTTTTGGAGTTTAAGGGTAGTTGGGATGAACTTTTTCCACTTATTGAGCTTGCTTACAACAATAGCTAGCACTCAATCATTGGTATGACTCCCTTTGAAGCTTTATATGGTAGGCGTTGTAGATCCCCGGTTGGATGTTTGAAGTGTGAGAAATGACTTTGATAGATTCGGATTTGGTCATGGAGGCCTTGGAGAAGGTGAGGTTGATAAGGGAGATATTGAAAATAGCCCAAAGTAGATAAAAGTCCTACTCCAATGTGAGGAGAAGAGATCTTGAGTTTAAGGTTGGTGATTGGGTTTACTTGAAGGTCTCACCCATGAAGGGTATGGTCTGGTTTGGCAAGAAAGGGAAATTGAGCCCAAGGATTGTGGGTCCTTATAGAGTTTTGAGGAGAGTGGGTAAGGTTGCATATGAGTTGGAGTTGCCTATGGAGATGAATATGGTTCATTCGATCTTCCATGTGTCCTTGTTTAGAAAGTCTATAGGTGACCCAAGTGCTATAGTGCCCTCAGAGGTTATGGGTGCTGTAAAAGATAATTTGACCTATGAGGAGGTCTCGATGGAGATTTTGGATTGAAAAGTGAAGACGTTGAGAAACAAAGATGTAACTTCCGTTAAGGTCCTTTGGAGGAATCAACAAGTTAAAAGTGCCACATGGGAAGCCGAGGCGGACATGGAAAAGCGATACCCATATCTCTTCCACTCTACTCAAGAAGATAACAATTTAAGTCCCCTATATGATATCAAGTCTTAAGTTTCAGCCCTCATGTCATTTGCATGTATTCATGTTTATGGTAACAAGTTTATAGTGGTTTTTAACATTCATGTTGATATTTTTGAAAATGATGTTTAAATGCATTTGTTGCATTCATGTCGGGCTGAAATCTTCATAATTACTTCTCTTACACATGTTTCTTTGACATTTGGGGACGAATTTCTCAAAGGGGAGATATTGAAATACCCCACATGTACTTTGAAATGCCCATAATCGTAATTTTCATATATCTCAAAATCCATGTGTGATTTAAAAAGTCCAACTTCATATTCTTGATCAGGGGCCAAAATTGAGTGGGAAATGGGTATAACTCAGAATGCAGAAGTCCTGTAGCAAAAAATATTTTCACTAATTTTTGATTTCCAGTGGTTGTCTACGCCCAGGGTGTGACACGCCTGGGGCGCGCCACTGTGTAATTCCAAATCCGCATCTGGTCCGCAACGCGCTAGGGGTATGGACCAGTGTATTATTTTCCTTGGTTTTTCGTTTCGGCCAAAAGCATTGGGGTCATAGCCCTATGCCTAATTAAACGTGAAATCACCCATACTTAGCCATTTTTCAACTCTATAACTCACAGAACCCTCTCTAAAACCTCTCTAAGACTCTATCAAATTCTCTCATTCAAATCTAAGGATCTCAAGCTCAATTTTGGGACTTAAGGATTCATTTCAAGCTCTAGAACCACTTCAAAGTCGATTTCAAGGAAATTCAAGGTTTGAGGTATGTGGGTCTTCATACATGGGTCCTTTCACCCATAGAGCCCAACCTTCTCTTTTTTCATGAAAATTGCATGTTTTCAAGTTGTATTACCTTTGGGTATCTCTTATTATGGATTATAAATATAAATCATATTGGGGTTTCACCAAGTATTGATTGATTATGCATGAATGTCTATTTCAAGTTACTCCATGAATTGATTATGTCTATTGAGACTATGCATGTTTTGAGCTATAAAACTATGAATTATCATGAAATAGTGTAATCGATTTCAAGGTATCCTACATGAGGGTTTTATTAAATGTTGGTGGGTTGATTTGCATTCAGTTTACTCATTTCATTTCACTCTTGAATTGCATGATTTTGAATGAGTATCATGAACCCACCATGTGTTTGAAAAAATGACATGACAAGAATTCTCAAGCTATTGATGATCTATTACATGATTTATAAGTCAAGTGACTTTTTATAATGATTGAGGGCTTTCAAGTATGTATTGAATTCATGAAAAGTATCTATGATTTTACAAGTATCAAGTTAAGCCCTATCTCAATGTTTTTATATCTTTTGAGCCATTCATGTTAAAACAAGGGTTCATGTATGATTATGATCTACTCTCATGTTCAAGTTAGGCTCATTACTAGAGCTCAAGCATGTTTATAAGCTACTCAAGTCATGCTCTTACAAGCTATTCATGTTAAGATTAAAGTATGATTATTTCAAGTATTCCATGGGATTTGACATAGTAGTGATTGAGCTTAGGATGGGGGCTTGACTCAAGGGGTGCTTATATAAAGTCTTTAATCTCTAAACTATGTGCCACCATGGGATTATGATTATTACTCTTGCTATACTGGTGGATCCATCTAGTTAATGGTATTATGTTTGATTTGCCTTGGCAAGTAGACCACATTTCGTCGGGGGTGTCATGCCCGGTCACCTGAACTGAGGGGATGTTAGGCGTCAGAGTCCAGGTTGTAGCTTTTTGGTCTATGTTGGTTGAGGTCACTTCCCACACATGTATCATATATATATATATATATTGTTCAAGATGAATGAAACAAGCATGTTTTACTATGAGCATTGATCATGCATGCCATATTGAGATTATATATCCATTGTTTATGATTATGCATTTTGACTATATTGGCTTATCTCTTGTTGCATTGCATCCCATATACTTAGTACGTTCAAAAGTACTAACACATACTCTATACCTATATGATATTATCATGTAGGGACCAGAGCTCCTTTTGATTATCCTTCATGTGGCTAGTTCGGTATTTCAGAGATAAACATTTGTGAGACCTCAAGTCCGAGGACACTATCTACATTACTCTTTCTATTTTGAGGCTTCATTATGTTGAACATTTGTTATTATAAGGGTGAGCCCGGAAAGTGTCTTGGCCCCTACTCCATTCTAAGTTAGAGGTGTTGTTGGATATTATGGTGTACTTATGCTCTGAGCTTGACTCTTATATGCTTTTATGATTATCAAGACTTCTCTTAGTCCTGCTTCCCTTTTATTATATCTCTTGTTGTTTCTTATTTTGCTTCCGCGACCAATGATGTATGATTGATATGCTAAGAGGCTTGTTTGGGGTCTCTTCGTTCCCCATTCGCCGTGTCACATCTAGGCCCTAGGCTTAGGTTGTGACAAGCTTGGTATCAGAGCACTAGATTGTTAATGGTCCTCAGAAATCTAACACACCGCGTCAATTAGAGTCTTATTCACGGTTGTGAAGCGCGCCACAACGATGAATGGGAGGCTATGAAGAGTTTTAGGAAATATTTGACTTCTTCGTGGTCTATATCGTGCTTTCAGTGAAATTATAAGGATTTTCCCCTAATGAATGCTCTTTTTTCCTTCAAGATCATGATGAGTCCAAGGGGAAGACTAAAGAGTGCCCGTACTCCCAAGGAGCAACCAATACCTCCCGCTCCTCAAGCTCCTCAAGATAAAGGGGTAGAACAAGAAGAGTTCTGAGATGCTATCACAATGTTGGCCCGAGCTATGACCACCAAATGAACCAAGGGGCCTAAGCCCCTCATGCTCCCACTCCGACCTCAAGGGTGAGGGATTTAATAAGAATAAACCCACCGGAGTTCCATGGATCAAAGTTGGAAGAGGATCCCCGAGAGTTCATTGATGAGGTGTATAAAGTTTTGTCTATCATGTGGGTCAATTCGGAGGAGAAAGCGGAGTTGGCTGCCTACCAACTCAAAGGTGTTCCCCAAATTTGGTTCATCCAATGGAAATTGGAGAGGAGAGAAGATGATGTTATTCCTTGGGAGAAGTTCAAAACCGCATTCCTCAACCGGTTCTTTCCTATCGAGTCAAGAGAAGCTAAGATGATGGAGTTTATGAACCTTAAGCAAGGTTCCATGAGTTTGAGGGAGTATGCCCTCAAATTCAACAAGCTTTCCAAGTATGCTCCACATTTGGTAGCCGATGCTAGAGCTAGAATGAACAAATTTATGTCGGGAGTGTCCGACTTAGTTAATAAGGAGTGTCATACCAGTATGCTAGTGAATGATATGGATTTGTCTCGGTTCATGACATATGCCGAGCAACTTGAGGGGAAAAATCTTAGAAAAAGAAGAAGTGGTGAGTCCAAGAGGGCTCGATTTGAAGGTGGTTTCCAAGGTTCCAAGGGTGTCCGATTTTCTCAAGGCCAAAAGTTCCAAGGCAAAGATCTTCTAATACTCCTAATAAGAGATTTATTAATGATAATCCAAGACACCAAGGTGGTAATGGCGGGATGACTCATCCTAAGTGCATAAATTATGGTAGAAACCATAGTGGTCCATGCTTGAGAAACTCTAATACTTGCTTTGGTTGTAGTGAAATGGGTCACAAGATTATTGATTGTCCTCATACTCAAAACAAAGGTAGAGATAGTTGTACTCAAGGCCAAAAGGTGCTAATACGGGTCCAAGGGCAGAGAGAAGCCAACAAGGGGGTGCTCTAAGGCAAAATATATTCTATGCTGTTCAAGGAAGGCAAGGGGTTGATGAGGTGTCCGATGTCGTTATCCGTATATTAAAGGTCACTGATTTTGATGTGTATGTATTGATATATCTTGGTGACACTCTTTCTTTCATTACTCCTTTTGTTTCTAAAAAGTTTCTCGAATTATTGTGTGAACCATATGATGTGTCTACCCTCGGTGGTGAGTCTATTTTTGCTAAAAGAGTCTATAGAAATTGTCTCGTGTTCCTATTGTATAAAGTCTTGCCTTGTATTTTATTGAATTAGATATGATGGATTTTGATATCATTCTTGGGATGGATTGACTACATCCATATTATGCTTTCATTGATTGTAGAATCCGTAGGGTTAAATTGCAATTCCCTAATGAGCCTGTCCTCGTGATGTGGTAGTCAAGGGTAGATTCATTTCTTGTCTTAAAGCCCAAAAGTTGATTTCTAAGGGTCGCTTTACCATCTTATGAGGGTTAAGGATGTTGAATCCAAAGTCCTTCCTATTAGTCAATTTCGGTGGTCAATGAGTTTCTTGATGTCTTTCCTGATGAGCTTCACAGTGTTCCCCCCGAAAGGGAACTAGACTTTGGTATAAACCTCCTTCCCGATGCTCAACCCATTTCCATTCCCCCTTACTATATGGCCTTGGCGGAATTGAAGGAGTTGAAGGATCAATTGAGGGATTTGTTGGAGAAGGGTTTCATAAGGCCTAGTAAGTCACCTTAGGGTGCACCCGTGTTATTTGTGAAGAAGAAGGATGGTTCTCTTAGAATGTGCATTGATTACCAGCAACTTAATAGGGTTACCATAAAGAACAAGTACCCTCTGTAAAGGATTGATGACCTTTTTGATCAACTACAAGGGGCTAGTCACTTTTCTAAGATTGATCTTCGGTCCAGATACCACCAAGTGAAGGTAAAGGAGTATGATATTCCCAAGACGGCTTTTTGGACTAGATATGGGCACTTTAAGTTTGTGGTTATGTCCTTTGGGTTGACAATGCACCGACAATATTTATGAATCTCATGAATAGGGTCTTTAAATCCTACTTTGGCATATTAGTTGTGGTGTTTTATTGATGATATATCGATTTATTCTTGGAATGAGGAAGAGCATGTGAACCACTTGAGAGTGGTGTTGCAAATCTTGAGAGAGGAGAGGTTGTTTGCTAAATATGAAAAATATGAATTTTGGTTTAAAGAGGTTGCTTTTCTAAGCTTTGTGGTGTCGGGTGATGGCATTACGTTGGATCCTAAGAAGATGGAGGTAATAAGAAATTGGCCTAGGCCCTTGACTCCATCGGATATTAGGAGTTTCTTGGGTTTATGAGTTACTACCAGAGGTTTGTGAATGGCTTTTCTTCTATTACTTCCCCAATGACAAAGTTGACCCTAAAGAAGGCAAAATTCGTGTGGACCGATGATTGTGAAAAGAGTTTTCAAATTTTACAAGATAAGTTTGTCTCCGACTCTATCTTGGCTCTATCGGATGCATTGGAAGAGTTTGTGATTTATTGTGATGTCTCAAGAGTTGGTTTAGGGTGTGTTTTGATGCAAAATGGCAAGGTGATAGCATATGCCTCTAAACAACTTAAGGTGCATGAGCGAAATTATCCCACCCATGATCTTAAATTGGCGGACGTGGTATTGCTTTGAAAATTCGGTGACACTACTTGTATTGGGTTCATGTTATGTGTTTACCGACCACAAGAGTCTCCAATATATGTTCACCCAAAAAAAATCTTAACTTGAGATAAAGAAGATGGTTAGAGCTCCTTAAAGATTATGACATGAGTGTACATTATCATCCCGGCAACGCTAATTATGTAGCCGATGCTCTAAATAGAGTGTGTATGGGTAGTCTAGCTCATATTAATGATGGTGGCAAAGAGGTGGCTAGAGAAGTTCACTGTTTGGCTAGAGTAGGGGTTAGGTTGGGTGAAGTTGAAAATGGTGGTGTGGTGGTTGTTGATGGTTCTAAATCTTCTTTGATTGAGGAAGTAAAGTCAAAACAAGATCTTGATCCTACTTTGATAGAGTTGAAGGCCTTGGTGAAGGATAGTAAAGTGGGGGGTTTTCTCCCAAGAGGGATATGGTGCCCTTAGGTACCAAGGTTGGTTGTGTGTGCCTAATGTTGATGACTTAAGGGAGTTGATCTTGATGGAGGCTCATAAATCATCCTATTCTATTCACCTCAATTCTATAAAGATGTATAGAGACTTGAGGGAGGTGTATTGGTGGGGTGGTATGAAGAGGTATATTGCCATGTTCATATCCGGATGTCACAATTTCCAACAAGTGAAAGCCGAACATCAAAGGCCAGGTGGCCTAGCCCAAGACATAGAGATTCCTACTTGGAAGTGGGAAGAGATAACCATGGATTTTGTGGTTGTGTTGCCTAAGACTAGGAAACACTTTGACTTTATTTGGGTTGTTATGGATATAATGACAAAGTCGGCTCATTTTCTACCCGTCAAAACCAATTATGGTGCCGAAGATTATGCCAAGTTGTATATCCATGAGTTGGTTTTATTGCATGGGGTACCTTTGTCTATCATATCGGATTGTGGTGTTCAATTCACTATACACTTTTGGAGGTCCTTCCAAAGAGGTCTTGGTACTAAGGTTAAGCTTAGCATGACTTTTCATTTTCAAACAGATGGTCAAGCCGAGAGGACTATCCAAACTCTTGAGGATGCTTAGAGCTTGTGTTTTGGAGTTTAAGGGTAGTTGGAAAGAACATCTTTCACTTATTGAGTTTGCTTACAATAATAACTACCACTCAAGCATTGGTATGGCTCCCTTTGAAACTTTATATGGTAGGTGTTGTCGATCCCTGTTTGGGTGGTTTGAAGTAGGAGAGATGGCTTTGCTAGGTCAGGATTTGGTCATGGAGGCCTTGGAGAAGGTGAGGTTGATAAAGGAGAGATTGAAAATAGCCGAAAGTAGACAAAAGTCCTACTTCGATGTGAGGAGAAGAGATCTCGAGTTTAAGGTTGGTGATTGGGTTTACCTGAAGGTCTCACCCATGAAAGGTGTGGTCTGTTTTGGCAAGAAAGGGAACTTGAGCCCAAGGTTTGTGGGTCCTTATAGAGTTTTCAGTTGAGTGGGTAAGGTTGCATATGAGTTGGAGTTGCCTATGAAGATGAATATGGTTCATCCGGTCTTCTATGTGTCCTTGTTGAGAAAGTGTGTAAGTGACCTTGGCACTATAGTTCCCTTAGAGGTTGTGGGTGTTGTAGAAGATAATTTGACCTGTGAGGAGGTCCTAGTGGAGATTATGGATACACAAGTGAAGAGGTTGAGAAACAAAGATGTAACTTCCATCAAGGTCCTTTGGAGGAATCAACAAGTTGAAAGTATCACATGGGAAGCCGAGGCGGACATGAAAAAGCAGTACCCATACCTCTTCCACTCTACTCAAGCCGAATGTAATAATTTAAGTCCCCTATATGATATCAAGTATTAGGTTTCAACCCTCATGTCATTTTGCATGCATTCATGTTTATGGTAACAAATTTATGGTGGTTTTTGACATTCATGTTGATATTTTTGAAAATGATGTTTAAATGTATTTCTTGCATTCAAGTCGGGTTGAAATCTTCACAATTACTTCTCTTACGCATGTTTCTTTGACATTCGGGGATGAATGTTCCCAAGGGGGAGATATTGAAACACCCCACATGTACTTCAGAATACCCCATAATCATAATTTCTATATATCTCAAAATTCGTGCATGGTTTAAAATATTCAATTTCATATTCTCGATCGAGGGGTAAAATTGAGTGGGAAATAGGTATAATCAAGATTTTAGAAGACTCGTTGCAAAAAATATTTTTTGCTAATTTTTTTATTTTCGGTGGCTGTCTGCGCCCAGGGTGCAATGCGCCTGGGGCGCGCCACTGTGTAATTCCAATTCGGCGTCTGGTCCATCATGCGCCAGGGGCGCAGGCCAATGTATTATTTTCCTAGGTTTTTCTGTTTCGGCCAATGGGATTGGGGTCATAGCCCCATGACCACTTAAACATGAAATCACCCATACTTAACCATTTTTCAACTCTATAACTCACCAAACCCTCTCTAAGACTCTATCAAATTCTCTCATTCAAATCTAAGGATCTCAAGCTCAATTTTGGAACTCAAGGATTCATTTTACCATGCAGAGATCGGAGTTCCTTTTGATCATCCTCCACGTGGCTAATTCGGTACTTCGGAGGTAAGCATTAGTGAGTCTTTAAGTCCGCGGACACTATCTACATTACTCTTACTATTTTGAGACTTCATTATGTTGAACGCTTGTTATTATGAGAGTGAGCTGCGAAAGTGTCTTGGGCCCCGCTCCATTCCAAGTTAGAGGTGTTGTTGGATATTATGATGTGCTTATGCTATGAGCTTGACTCTTATATGCTTTTATGATTATCAAAGACTTCTCTTAGTCCCGCTTCCCTTTTATTATATCTCTTTTGTTGCTTATTTTGCTTCCACGACCAAGGATATGTGACTGATATGCTAAGAGGCTTGTTTGGAGTCCCTTCGGGTTCCCCATTCATTGTGTCATGTCTAGGCCCTAGGCTTGGGTTGTGACAACCGGGTCTTGGGCTTGTGATGCATTTTGTTTTGATTTATGCCGATGGTCTCAGCTGTAATACTTTGCTTTATTGAAATGAATAAGGGAGTGAATAACTCCACAAAATTTAACTAAAAGAAAATTTCTGCAAATTATGTATTATAAGATGTGTAATATTGCATAGATAAAAACTTATATCCATAATTATGTAATGACTCTGTAGGTCATTTTTGTGTTTCCACTTGTATCTCATTAGTCGGAGCATTTGTATAGCAACCCCCGGACATTTGAGACTTGCTGTCAGGACGTTCCTTTAGAAAATATGCAGTTCTCCATGTTAGAATGCCAATTATAATGTAAAAATAAACTTTCAAGTAAGGTCCTAGTAAACAGTCTTGGAATAGAAATCTGGCGGTTCCATTAGCTCCAGAATGACCAAATTAGGTTAGGAGCATGTTCGATGTTAGTATACCGAGTTTTGCAAATTTAGCCTCGAAAATAGGTCAAAAGTTGACTTTAGTTAATAATCTTAGAAAAAAAAATGCCTGGATGGGAATTTTGATAGATCGGTCAGGTCCGGAACATCGAGTTGGTCTAGAATTACCCTTTGTTTGGTCCAAAACTTTCGAATACGATTTGACAACCTTAGTTCTTTTCGTCAAAAGTTGGATATAAGAAAGTGGGACCCACATCAGATTATAATGACCTCTGATGAGAATTTTGTCTATGCGTTGGATCCGAAACATCAAAATTATTGGAGTTACACAGTTCATTTGCTAAAATCAAATTCTTAACGAGCCTAAAACACCAAAAAAGGGTTGAATGGTTGCTGAAGTGAGGGGTGACATGACATACTATAGTTTTGCCATGTCGCATAATTTGATGATGCCATGTGGCAAGACGTGGCATCATATGTATATATGGCTTATTTCAAGGAACTTATTTATGTATTTTCTCTCACTTACACCTCATTTTTTAGGTCATTTTTCATCAAAGTTTACTGATGTAAAAGGCTAACTTGTGTATATTTTTGAGAGAAATATCGTGGAAGTGTTGAAAATTACTTTTGGCACGTCGTTCGAGGTAAATTTCATGTTTTTCTGTTATACAATGTTGTTGGGTACCGAAAACTTTGAATATTTATATCTTTCCCAATAGAGATCGAAATTTAGTGAAATTTTAGTCCAAATTGAAGATCTTTCCGAGGCGAACGCCATGATGTTTTCACATTCTCCAGTTTTTGCTGCATTTTGAGGTAAACTGATGAAATAGTTGCTGCCACATCAGAATTATTTATCCAAAAAATTTTGAAATGCAATTTCTTCATCATTTTAAGTCGAATTTCTGTGAAATCTTAGTCTAAATTAAATAATTTTCCCAGATTAACATCGTGATATAGTTGGTTTCTGCTGATTTTAGTTTATTTTGAAGAAATTGATACTGCAAATATTGGAAACATAAGTTTTTTGAAAGAAATATTTTTCATCTTTTAACTGTATTGTATAATTTTAGACATTGGACTGAACTCGAATTTGAGGTACAGGCTTAAGAAAGTGTGGAGGATATTATATGGGCATTGTTTCAAAATTTCATTGTGGGTCCAATTTTTGGCCCGAAATTGATTTGAGTCCATTTTTCTATGATATTAATGTCAAAATGATCATATTGATGTTGTGATTCTATTTTAAAGGTTTGATAGAATTTTGAGATCGCTAAGAAGAGTACAACTCCTGTGGATTTGATAGGAGTGCACATGATCAGTAACCATGTAGGCTAAGCTTCTCTCTCTGTCCTTGTAAACTGAGCCACATATGTAAATGTTGATTGAAAAGTATGAGTATATGATGGAGTTGATACGTAAATGATCATACTTGTGGGTTACATTGAGTTAAATACTATACTCACTGGTTAGAGATTGTACTTGTTAAATATTTTATATCAAAGGTTCGGGTAATTAGATTGTCTGTATTGAGGTTGTATATTGATTTCCTGCTATGTCTGAGATTATATCTGTTGAATTTGCTGTACTAGCTGATATTTGAGGTTGCCCAGATGTACTTATTATCATATTGTGATCATTTATGAGTTGTATATTGCTTAGCTACTTTGTTTCTAGTTATTCTCTATGAAGGTTGCCTAATATTGTTGGAAATTATTGAGTTCAAGGCTTTTTATGCTGAATTGAGTTTGTAATTCCTGTTTGAGCACATTAATAAAAGTTATGTTGTAACCACTAGATTTAGTGTTGTGTGGTTGTAAATAAATCCGTTAAAGGCTATAACTTCGGCAATGAATCTGGTAAAAACTGGGTAGTTTAGAACGAGTACAATAAAGGCTAAATGGGTAATTGCCCTATTAGAATGACATGTATTACTATCTGAACATTTGTTAAACTTGTTGGACTGTCTAATACTGAGAAATATGTTGTATTTTTGAAACTTGGTTGTTTGTAATACTTCTGATCACATGTTATGATTCTGTGTGGTATCCCACCTGTGTGTTGTGGTCCTAGTTCTACAGGTTGACTTGTTGGGCCTTAGCCTTGGTTTAGGCTGGTGATGCTCTAGACATACGATGTTCAGAGCTGGTAATTGTTACAGAAGCACACGGTGTGACCTGAGAGGCATAGATCCTTGTAGACCGCCTTAGCAGACTTGACTGGACTATTCCTGAGTTAGGGGGTCAGTTGATTGTTCCTGAGTTGGAGCACTAATTGATTGTTACTGAGTTAGAGGCTTAATTGATTTTTCCTAGGTTAGAGGCCCAGTTGATTGTCAAACCACTTGGCCCTGGCTGAATTCCTCGACTGGAGGCCAGGTCAGAAAGACGCCTAGTAAAGGCTAGGCATAGTTTGGATAGGTCTCACATTCTGACATGATATATTGGATCGGGTTTCATGTTTCGACATGATATATTTGGATAGGACGTTCTGACACGATATATTTAGATCGAAAGTCACATTTTGACATAATATTACGGGATCGAGTGCTATGTTTCAACATGATATATGTTGTCATTACCAATACCCACACTGATACACCTATATACTCTATTTTTTGCATAGGTGAGCCTTTTGGGATTACGAGGCTAGTTGGTGTTCAGGCATAGACATTAGGGCCTTAGATCTACGTATATTTTTATACCTTGACCTTTGTCCTGGTTGTATCCGTGGTATAGACATACGTCATCTAGTTTGGTAGTTGGGTTATTTGAATCTCCAGACAATTATCACTTGGCTTTTGGTTCGACAGATAATGTTTATGGTGCATAGTCTAGTTATTCTTACAACAATTACTATATTTCAATCAGTCAACCGATGAAACCTGTTGGGTACCTCATATTGGTGCTCACCCCTACTTTTCTACATCTATCCATTATACAGGTCCGAGCATGAGCCACCGTCGCTGACCTCGACCTGTCATTACCGTTCTAGGAGACTTTTGGTGAGCATCAGGTAGCTTTTGGGATCTTCTGCAGTCTCGTTCTGTCTAGTTGGTTGTCTTTGTATCCAGACACTAACCTATTTATATAACTTTTACTTGTGTTTATATTTGTGTTATTCGGGGTTTCGTTTATTTTTATTTTTGTCTATATTAGCTCTGTACAGTTGATTTCTAAGTTTTGGGATAGGCGATCTTTGGCTTGTATTGTTGTTGTTTAGTTGTAGTCATACCTTGGTTGTGAGATAAGTTACCTTGGTTATTGGGGTCGGTTGGCTGTAGGCGGGATATAATAAGCGCCATTACGACCTGTAGTGTCAGGTTATGACAAGTTAGTATCAGAGCATGGTTAATTAGTACCATTTGTACAAAACTGTCATCTAGTAGAGTCCTGTGGATGGGTGCAGAGACGTCCGTGTTTTATCTTCATGAGGCTATAGGATATTTAGGAAACTCCTTATTTTTGATTCTATTCGTGCAGTAGTGTCTGTTGGTTCCCTAGAATCTGATTGTCTCATTTGTTCACATGTATGTCGTGCAGAATTGGTATCCAGGTAAAGTCGGGGGTATGTGGGGATCAGCCCCTAGACCCTGTTGAGCGGCGAATGGGATGTGGCGGCTCTCCCCATAGATGTACCAGCTCCCCCACAACCCCCTGTTGCTTTTGTGATTACTCCCGAGGTGCAATCTGCTATTGGTCAATTACTAGTAGCACTTGGGGCATTCAGTAGCGCCCAATACCAACCTCGGTTCCTCCAGTACAGCCTCCAGGCCATGCCTTGGTAGAGCATGCTGCTCTAGAGGCTCCAACTGCACAGCCAGAGGGAAGCCATACCTTTCCAAGACTAGCGGTGCTCGAATATTTTCTTAGGTTGACTTCGCCAAGATTTTTGAGGTCGATTGTAGAGGATACATATGAGTTCCTGACTGCCTAAAGGGAGAGGTTACAGAAATTAAGGCTGTTAGAGTCTAGAGGTGCAGAGTTTACCGCATACCAGTTATGTGAGACATCCAGACAAAGGTGCCAAACTTACAGAGATACCAGTCCAGCTAGAGGACCATATGTGACTTGGGTTGTTCAGTGGTAAGCCTCAGAGACAGGCTTTATGATAAGTTTACTCATCTGGAGTAGGGCATGGTGACAGTGTCCGAGTGTGGGTGAGATTTCAAGTGCTCTCTAGGTACGCAACATTTATTCTACCTACTGAGGAGGAGTGGATTCATTATTTTTTATAAGGATTGAGGTCTCAATTGAGGATTGAGACCCACTTTCTTATGACTTCGGGTCATCTAATTCTGTTGGCCAGAGTTTTAAGGCTTTCAGGGCTAGCGGAGACTGAGCCTCTTACTGTGGAGCATTAGATCATCGGTCTATGTATTTCCCAGAGCATAGAGCAGCATACTTAGATTCACGGGTCGCCAGATCAGGTCCCCCATTGATCGTTGGAGGTAGGGGCTCAGATCAGGATCGTAGAGGTGACTTATACGAACACAGAGATGATCAATGGATTTCTTGACTGGACCAGAAGATCCCAAAGGCTTCGTTGGAGGCAGTAGAGCTGGGGGATAGGAAACACCAGAGCTGGAGGGTGTCAGGTCCATTTCTACGTAGCTGAGGCCATTACAGGTACTATTACTCTGTGCAAGCAGCCGACTTCAACTTTATTTGATCCTGGCTCCATGTATTCATATGTATCTATTTACTTTTCTTCTCATTTGGGTGTAAGTCCCGAGTCCCTTCCATCCCGGATTTGTGTATTGACTCTTCTAGGAGATTCCTTAGTAGTGGATCAAGTTTGTAGATCTTGTGTGGTTACCCTTTAGGGATTTTGATACATGGGCAGATTTGATATTGCTTAATTTTGATGTTGTCCTAGGTATGGACTAGTTAGCTCTGCATCATGTTGTGTTAGATTTTTACACTACTACTATTACCTTGCATGTCTCTAGTAGTGTTGTCATGACTCAAGCCTAGGGCCTAGACGTGACCGGCGAATGGGGAACTCGAAGAAACCCCAAACAAACCTCATAGCATATCATTACACATCCTTGGTCGCGGAAGCAATATAAAACATCATAAGAAACATGAACAAGGGGAAATTGGACTAAGGGAGAAAGATAGAGTTTAATACGTAAATAACATAGATGAGTCAAAGCTCAAACGTAATACATAACTTGTCCAACAACACCTCTAAACATAGATACTTAGCGGGAGCCAAGACAAGGCAACCGGGCTCACCCTTAATAATCAAAATAGCAGTGAAGAAGTAGGAATCAATACATAACATAAGAAGCATAGACCAACGTCCCCACAATGGAGGACTCACCAATAAGCTTGAGTGAAACCGTACTAGCCACGTGGGTGGAGATGCTCAAGCGGCGCTCCGGTTCCTACATGGTCATATCATGTAGGCATAGAGTATGCGTTAGTACGTTGGAATGTACTAAGTATGTGCGATGCAATACAACAAGAGATAGTAATGTAATCAAAATGCATAACAATAGGGCAATAGACATAATATAACAATATGACATGCATGGACAATGCTTGTAGTAAAACATGCTTGAAAATATCCACTCTTTCATAGTTTACTTAACCCATTAAGATAACATAATAAGCTTATCCAATTACCTTATACTAGAGGGTGAGAGATATAGCATGAGTTCATAACCCGAAATCATACACGAGGGTAAGGAGTACATCATAGTTCATAACCTCAAAAAGAGTAACACAACCTCATAGGGAGTAGCATAACCTCAGAAAGAGTAACACAACCTCATAGGGAGTAGCATAACGTCATAAAGAGTAACATAACCCCATAAGAAGTAGCATAACCTCATCAAGAGTAACATAACCTCATAAGGAGTAGCATAATCTCATAAAGAGTAACATAACCTCATAAGGAGTAGCATAACCTCATAAAGAGTAACATAACCTCATAAGTAGTAGATTGCCTTCGTACATGAGGGTATGGTGTACAACATAACTCATAACCCCTACATGTTGGAATTGGACTTGCACTAGAGGGTAAGGCATGTAACATAGTTCATAACCCCTCCTAGTAGACTTTCACAATGGACAAGAGCATAAACCTTATCTTAAGAATCCAACAAGTCATCAGCAATTCACAAGAACATAACAACATGAGAGCCAAACAATTCACTTGCAATACCGTAGGTGCTTTACATAATTTAAATACATATATATATTCCTTTTATCATTATGTACATATATTCCCTTTTCTCATCATTTGGACATCACATACATACATCATTTCATCATCATATAATCATCATAACATCATTCAACTCATGAAACATGCATTGAACCCAAATTTCCTCAAGAAATCCTGGCTGGACATTTTATCAAACACTTGGCGGGTGTGTGATGGGGGTAAAAGACCATGCAATTTTGAGATGAAATCATGCAAGAAAATTCATTGTAAAACTACCAATCAGCACCTTGCAACACACTCAAGACATACACATCAAAACCTCTCATCAAATCCAACATTAGATCCAAGATTAGATCCAAGATTTAGAGCTCAGAACATGCTAAAACAATCATACTTTCATGAACTAAAGTCACTGTGCAGTAAATTTCTCAATATACAAAACCCACATATAAAATCAACTTTAAGTCATGCAATATTAGTAAAAAGGAGGTTTAGACACCATGGGTGGAAGGACCCAATGGTTCAACACTGCATACTTTAGCTTTTGGAGAAACCTTGAAGAAGGCTTTGATGGGGACTTGAAGTTGGAGTGAAATCGTTGATGAAATCTTTAAGATTGATCTTGAGTTTTGGGACTTGAATTTGGTAGTAAATATTTAGCTAAGTATTTTAGTGAGTATTGGGGAATGTTAAGGATGATGTGAGGGTGAAATAAGGCTAAGTATATGTACTTTCAAGTGTGGGAACCCTTAGGCCCAAGACTTAAAAGTCTTGGCTGAAGTCAAGAGAAAATAGGACCAAAACGGACTGCTCACTGGAATTGCATTTTCTGCACAAAAGAGTTCTACGAAAATGGGCATAACTCCTTCATCCGAACTCGACATGAGGTGAAACCAAGTGCGTTGGAAAGCTAACTCAAAGAGATTTAATATGATAGATTGTGTGCCACACAATACTTTATGTGTTAAGAGATGTGCCCTTTCAAAGTTGACCCTCCAAAATCACATTTTTGTGATTTTCAAATTTTGATACGGTTGCTCTAAAATTCGGGTTAGACCCATTTCCCACTCAATTTGACACCCTAAATAAGAATATAAAAGTTGTATTTTCGAAATAACAAATGAATTTTTAGATATATGGAAATTACGATTCCGGGCACTTCTGATGCACATTTTCGGGCACTTTTTGGGGTCGTTCCAATATCTCCCCCTTGGGAACATTCGTCCCCGAATGTCAAAGAAATGTACAAGAGAAGAGTAATTATAAAGAGAGCAGTCCCAACAAGAATGCAACAATACACTTTAAAACACCATTTTCAAAACCTCGACATAAGTGTAAAATCATCATTAACTTGCTAACTTAAACATGAATGCTTATGAATGACATAGGGGCTGAAACTTAAGACTTGGAATCATAGAAAGGACTTGAAATATCATCATAAGCTCGAATACAGTGAAAGAAATACAGATATTTCTCCTCCATGCCCGCTCTGGCTTCCCGAGAGACACATACGATAGACGACTTTTTCGAAGGGCCTTAATGAACACCACATCCCCATTAATCAATCTCTCTGCTCATCCATCTAACACCTCCACCGGGACCTCCCTCCAAGGCAATTTATCCTCCACCTCACCCACAAATTCAAAGAGTTCTATATCACTATAGTCACCAATACATCCCATCCACCTAGAAGCATAAAGAACTGGGCGAACCATATCCCCATTCATAGGCAAATCCCCAAACTTATGCAACCTTACAAAACTCCCTCTACACTCTATAAGGAATCATAATCCTCAACTCAAGTGTCAACCTTAAATTCACATACCCACTTCGTACAATAGACACCATCTCCCCCTTGGGAGATAACCTCCACTCTATCGTCTTCTCAACCAAAACTTCCTACTCTAATAAGGCGGAATCAAGGCCTTGCTTAAACTAGACCCCCCTCACCCAAAGAAGATTTAGAACCACCAAGAATACTATACCACCATTCTCTACTTCCCTCAACCTACTTCCAATCTAACCAACTGTTGGATCCCACTAGTCTCCTTCTTGCCACCACTATCCACACATGCTAGGCTACCTAAAGCATCGACTGCAAAATTAGCCTTACTGGGAAAACTAATGCACACTCATTCATAATCCTTAAAGAATCCTAACCACCTTCTTGCTATCCACAATGCACACCTATTGTATTTAGCAAACAACCTCTCATCCTCTAAGACTTGCAACATTAGCCCCAAAACGATTCACAAGCTCTAAACAAATCAATACCTCACCAATAGAGATCACCACAAACATATCAAGGTAGGGTTTTCAGACCCTATTCATGAGACCTATTGACTTGATCGGTGCATAAGTCAAACCACAAGACACCACCCCAAATTCGAAATATCAGAAAAGACATTCAAGAACTCATTGATCACCGGAAACAACTCAATAGAAATAACTTAGGTTCAACACCCGTAACTCTTACAAGATAAAAATGCAATCCCTTAGAGATCAATTGAACCTTAAGATAAGAATGGACCTACCTTCTTTGCTACCACCTGACAACCTCCCACTCAAGGACGGGTTTATTAGTGAGTTGAATTCTAACTCTACGAATCCTATCAGCAAAGGAGACACAACATGCATGCAACTATTCCATTCCTAGTGCAACATCAAAATGCACCACATCAAGGCAAGACCTAATGCAATATGAACATAGAACAATACATATAAACTTTCTAGAAACAATATACCTAACCAAAAGGTAAACACTAAAGGTTCACATAACAACTCAGGGGACACAAGAAGCCCACTAGCAACCAAAAGTAATAATGAAAGGAATAGTGAAACTTGGATCCATCTAAATCAAAATCTTCAACTTACCTTCCTTCGCCTTCCTCTTTGAAGCGACATGATCAACTAGAAGAGCAAAGAACATTCGCTAGAGGAGAAAGTCCTATCTCACTTCTAAAGTATGACACAGACCATGGAGAAGGGAAACATTTTCTAAAACGTCTCGTACCCTTCTATTCATAGTTGTAGTGCACAACACAACCATGAATAAAATTCTAATCTACATGGAGTGTTGCACTTCGAGGATCTATCAACCTAGTGCTTTGATACCATCTTTATCACGACCCAAGCCTAGAGCCTAGACGTGACCGACGAATAGGGAACCCAAAGAAACCCTAAACAAATCTCATAGCATATCATTACATATCCTTGGTTGCGGAAGTACTATAAAACATCATAAGAAACATGAACAAGGGGAAATTAGACTAAGGGAGAAAGAGAGAGTTTAATACTTAAATAACATAGATGGGTCAAAGCTCAAACGTAATACATAACTTGTCCAACAACACCTCTAAACATAGATACTTAGCGGGGGCCAAGACAAAGCAATCAGACTCACCCTCATAGTCAAAATAGCAACAAAGAATAAGGAATCAATACATAACATAAGAAACATAGATCAACATTCCTGGAATGGAGGACTCACCAATAAGCTTGAGTGAACCGTACTAGCCACGTGCATGGAGATGCTCAAGTGGGGCTCCGGTTCCTACATGGTCATATCATGTAGGCATAGAGTATGTGTTAGTATGTTGGAATGTACTAAGTATATGGGATGCAATGCAACAAGAGATAGCTGTGTAATCAAAATGCATAATAATAGACAATAGGCATAATATAACAATATGGCATGCATGGACAATGCTTGTGG
>JAPFFP010000094.1:8905183-8919218 GCA_026153255.1 Solanum medicagineum | reverse complement strand
TGGTCCCAAACTTTAAAATTCCGCTCAATATAAGGACCTTCGACTAATTTACTCAAATTCCACTAATCCACTTAACTAATCATTAAAAGGCCACTACCTCCAATTCTCCCAATTGTACACTTATGCTAAGTTCAAAAATATACGGGGCCTAACAACAACAGACCGACGACCCCAAAACCTGGCGACCACGTGCACCCGATAATCCCCAACGGTCCCCTGCCCCACTCCCTCATGCATTACCGAAACGTCGGTCGTACCGGTTGAAAATTTTGAATTCGATTCCATGATTTCCCCCCGAACCCTAATTCGTCCCCTATATAATCTCTCTTCTTCTTTGTCTTAAGGGGAGGACAATCGAAATCTAGGCGGCGATGGAAAAAGCTGAAAAACCCTAGCAAAGGCTTACTGGCAGTTCGAAATCTCTAAAAAACTCGAGCCACTTCAATCCATTGCCAGAATCAGTATCATTTTGAAAACCCAAAAAAAAAATATTTTGTCAATTTCCTAGCCGTTCTTAATCCCGTAATGCCTTAGTCGGAAGTTCATCGATTTAGAAACCAGAACATTTTCGGAGTCAAGTCAGTATCTGAAATTTAATTCATAGTGTTGTAAGCATTTTTACTTAGGCTCGTCGTCTCAGTTTGCTACTCCGATAAAAGTAATTCCCCAATTCCCGCTCTTCATTTCAAGTGTCAGATACTGTGTCGGAATGTGAATGTCGTAGCCATATCGAAGTTGTCATGTTCGCATTTTTTTTAACTGGAAATCCCCTGTTGTGACAAGCTGATGTTGTGATGCTATTGTTGTTTGGTCGTTATACGCTTCTGAAACTGTTTGTAATGATGTTGTTAAGTCGATGCTGTGTGTTGCTGTTATTGATCGTATTAGGTGGTATCAGTTTCAAAGGTTTAAAATGATGCATATTTAGTGTTTCATGATTTGAACTTGTGCCCGCATGTTATTGCATATTGGTTGTAGGTGTTGTTACTGTCATCTTGATTCACTGATAAGTTGCTAAGAATCAAACTAATACTGAAATGATTCTATTTTCTCAAAACACAGGCTGTAATGTCCCAATTTCAGTATGTTAGTTCTGTTTCCTTAAGGTGTTGACTAATCTGATGTTACGTTCCTTCTAGAATCAGTATATACTGATGTCTATATCATGGCAGGCGTGGTATAATGACATGTATTCTCTATTAGAAACGTTGTTAATGGGTGTTTTCTCATAAGCAACATTGCGCGTATCTGGTTACTGACTTAGATTGCCATTCTGATATTTAGCAAACAAGTTCCAGATATGTTTGTCTGTATGTTAATGCTGAGATTTGCTGCAAATTTTATTTTGCTGCAAGTCACAGATGTGTGCGTTGCATGTTTGTCTGCAAATGCTGCAAAGTTAATTACATGTTTGTGTTAATGATATCTCAAGAATGATGTGTTTGTTAATGATATGCATGCTGCAAGTTAATGATATGTCTGCCGTATGTTTTCTGCAATTTTTATGTGTGTGTCAATGATATGTGTTGCTGCAACTATCTTCTCTTGTTCATCACATTGATAGGCCTTTCGAGATTAGCTTATATTTATCTCTTCATTGTTCAAAACTGACCCTTAAGGATATCTTAGCTTGATGGTTGTTCCAAAATTTGCTAGATTTTCACATATTCTTTAGTTATTCTCAAGGTTCTATTTTTATATGCTTGTGCCGAGATGCATCTTTGAATCCTTTATTAATTCTGATTTTATTTTTTTGTATGAACAATGCTTCGAGTCTATTTTGGACTCCCCACTCTGCATATCCTGGGCCATGGAGGCCCAAACTTCCTCTTCTTCGAGTCAGCCTTCTTCCTATAAGAAAAAAGCTGTTATATAGTTCTCGGGAAGCAAGAATTGCACTATATACACAATACACACGTGTATATACAACAGCACAAGGAAAAGTTCCGAAGGTTGCAACAGAGGTTTGAACGGGATAAAGGCCCACTTCAACTCTCTCCTTACGTTATTTTTATGTATTCATATTTGTTTAGATGCTAATAATTGTCTATCATTATTGGTTTAATCTAGTTAAACTCCCTAGCATGTCACAACCATTTGTGTTAATTTTCCTTCTATTTCGAAAAAAGAGTTTTTAATTATTCTTAAATGTTTGTGAATTTTACATGTCTAAGTTGGTTAAGCAAAATCCCAGTTCTTATTTTTAGTTCAATCTTCAAGCACAATCAATCTCTTTCAAGTTTAGTCGATTGCTTTTAAAGTCAAGCTCAGTTAAATCTTTTTAAAATTAGTTAATTTGTAAACTAGTCAACTTTTCAAGTCGAACCAAATCATAAAGGTTAGTCAAATTTTCTAATCATCGGATAACCGCATTTAGCGGCCATTTCGAGTGCGTAAAACCTTCTCGAAGTGAAAATATGAACCCAAACCTCTTCTCTGGATTTTAAAAAGATTTTTCTGTTAGGTCTTTTTAAATATTTATTGGTTTCCTAATTATCCGCAAAATTAGGTGGCGGCTCTATTTTTTCTTTCAAATTTCGAGAATTGGTTTTTCTTAAATTAATTGAGGTTAAACCGATTTATCGATTTTTCTTTTTCTTTTCAAAAAGCCATTTTTTTGGTACAACAACTATAATATTTATTGATGATACGAACCTTGTATCAATAATGTTTATATAATTTATGTATCAGTATGTCATATATTATGTAGAATGAGTTATGCATTTTGTATCAACTTTTATTTAATAAAATATGTGTATCAGTATATTGAAGAACTTTGTGTCACTATTTACTTTTAATGTATTGTGTATCATTATCATCTTATCAATTATAACCTTTGACTTATTGTTAATATGTGTATCAATATTTACTAACTTGACCTTTGTTTCAGTACAGATTATTAATTACGTTATCAAATAGGTTTCTAGGCAGTCTTTAAGGTTTGACATCACATACAACTATGATTTTGCATATGATATAAAGATCTTTATTGGAGATGGAGCATTAGTTTCATTCATCGGACTATTTTTGACCACTATCTCCGAGTGTCCATGTGTAATTTTCAAGGGCAGATAATGAAATGTTTACTGTTGCTGGAGATCGAGCAAGATAATTTGAATGAAGTACACATCAAACATGAGAGACTTTTCAATCATCACTTAAATGCACCGGCAATGTCAATGAGTTTCAATACACTAACAAAAATCCTAGCAGATTGTTGCACACGTACTTCTCTGCCGCATATGCAAGTGTCAAAAAAATTTAGCATATTATTAGTCACATAAGTACTTTTTATGAAATACAACTGACACATGCATGAAAATTCAAAACAATAAGTACATGATACAAAAAAAATGCTACAGCAAGAAATATGCACAAATTATATCAACGCCTACAAATACTGCTACTACTTACTGATGCATAAGTTATGTTGTGAGAAGATGATGGAGTAGACTACATTGTAATAGAGGATGTGCATATGATAAGGAGAATGAGAAAAATAAATTAGGGAAAAGAAGGTAAAAGGAGAAAGAGAAAAATATTTTGTATACTCTTATTTTGGAAATTAAATTTGAAATTAAAGTTAAAAATTATTAATTAGCTTTAAATTAAGAGATGATTAAGATGACTGTTGAGAATAGTAGAAGTTGTTAAATATTAGTTAGAGTGAGTTAGTTGATTAAATGTGGTTAGTTGTTAGTTAGTGGTTAGTTAAGAATTAATCAGCCCTATAAATAGGGCCTTGTACAGGAAAATGAAACTTTACTCTTTCCCTTTCAATTGAATAAGAGAATTCTTTCTCTCCAAGACAAATGTTCTGCTTCTATGGTTCTTCTTCTTCTTCAATGGTTTGAGATGGCCTTCCCCACTTTTTAATGGGAATGGCTACATGAATTTCTTCATGGTATCAGAGCGGGATGACAGTTTTGGGGGCGATTGTTCCGATTGAACAATTAGGTAAAAATTCGAGCTGTGTTCTGGAGTTCGAGCTGGGGTTTAAGTTCTGCAACAATGGCGGATGTCGAGAATAGTACTACTGAAAGAGCTGGTGGAGTTGTTAGGCCAAATATGGTCATAGATGCAAATCATCCATTATACCTACAAGCCTGCGATACGCCAGGTAGTTCTCTCATCTCTTTTCAACTAACTGGTCCAGAAAATTATGCCTTATGGAGTAGATCTATGAGGATTGAGCTTGTAGGGAAGAGTAAAATGGGATTTGTAGATGGGTGACATGCAAAGGAGAAGTTTGATAAGTCGCTTCATGATTTGTGGGAGAAAGTAAATGCAATAGTGCTCTCTTGGATTATGAGTGTAGTGAGCAAAGAGTTGGTTAGCTGTGTGGCTTATGCTTCTAACGCATGTACAGTTTGGAATTACTTGAGGGAGAGGTTCGATAAGGAGAATGGATCTAGAGCATTTCAGTTGCATAAGGAGATTGCAACATTAACGCAGGGGACATTGACCATATCAAGCTGTTTCACCAAGTTAAAGGACTTGTAGGTGGAGTTTGATTCACTAGTGCCATGTCCTGGCTGTGAATGTGCAGGATCCAGAAGATATTTCGAACATCAACAATACCAGCGATTGTTACAGTTCTTAACTAGCTTAAACGAGACATATTCACAAGCAAGGAGTCAGATTCTTATGATGGTACCAATTCCTAATATCAACAAAGCATATGCAATGATGATATCTGAAGAAAGCCAGAGGAATTTAGGGAAAACAGCTGAAGATTCAAGTAATGGTATAGCATTGTTCAACAACAAGATGAAGGTGAATCAACATAGTGCTGGTAGTTCCAAGAATCAACAAAATATTGGTGGTTCTAATCATTTTGCAAAAGGTCTCTAGGCTAATTTTGATAAAGGAGGATACAGGGGAAGGAACACACATCTGTTCTGTGAGTTTTGCAAATGGAAAGGGCATGTAATAGATCATTGCTACAGGCTTCATGGTTATCCAACAGACAACATACTCAAGAAGAAAAATACATACTCACCACAATACACTGCACATGCAGTCACAGGCTCAATTGGGCATGATTCCTTTCAGAGCAAACCTGCACAGACAGAACAGGCACACAATTCAAACCAAGGAGGTGGAATGACATTCACTCCGGAACAATATGATCAAATTTTTGAAGATGATTCACAAAAAGCTCCCATCTGATTCAGATAAAATAGGTAAACATCATGTCTTCTTGGCTACCAACAGCACAAACCTGAAAAAATGGATACTAGATTCTGGAGCCTCAAATCACATGGCGAGTGATAAGGAGCTGCTGCAAGGAGTGAGTCAAATTTCTAAAGAAAATATTAAGAGAGTGTATTTGCCAGATGGAAATTCATTAGACATTGCTTGTGCGGGCAAATGCAAGTTAGTTGATGGAGATAGTATCACGAATGTGTTGTGTATTCCTGAATTTAAACACAACTTATTGTCAGTTTCAAAACTGACCAGGGATTTAAAGTGTGCTGTCACATTTTTCCCTGATCTATGTGTTATACAGGATCTATTCACTGGAGTAGTGAGGGGGATTGGTAGAGAAGCTGATGGTATATACAATATTCAACTGCCAGTAAAGAAGAAGGAGAATACTACTGCAATAAGTGCAAACTCAGTCAATAAGGTGGTTGTAGATAGAGCTGAGGATGTAGAGCTATGGCACAGGAGACTTGCTCATGCTCCTGTCAAGGTCTTGAAATAGATCACTGCATTAAGGATCAATCAAAGCAGCCCTGATATTCAGGATTGTACTATTTGCCCCTTAGCTAGGCAAACCAGATTGCCTTTTCCTAATAGTCCTAATAGAAGCACTATCTCTCTATCTGTAATACATGGTGATATTTGGGAACCTTATAGAGTTACTAGTCATGATGGCTTCAAGTTTTTTCTTACTTTGGTAGATTATTGTAGTAGGATGACTTGGGTGTATATGCTAAGAATGAAGAGTGATGCTGTTATCATCCTTAGACAATTCTTCACAATGCTAAAAACTCAATTTGACGCAACAGTAAAGACTTTTAGAAGTGACAATGGTACTGAATTTTTTTGTAGTGTTTTGACTAATTTAGATCTCTTGGAATTGTTCATCAAAGTTCTTATGTATATACACCTCAACAGAATGGGCTGGTTGAGAGAAAGCATAGACACATCTTGGAGGTGGCTAGAGTTATTAGATTGCAAGGTTTTTTACTTATAAAGTTCTGGAGTGAGTGTATTTTGACTGCTGTGTACATCATCCAAAGACTACCTTTGCATGTTCTATCTGGTAAATCACCTTTTGAGGTGTTACATAGCAGGGCACCATCTCTAAATCATTTGAAGACAATTGGTTGTCTGTGTTTTGCCACCACAGTCCACAATGGTGATAAATTTGATCCAAAGTTGCTGCAGCCATACTGATGGGCTACTCTTCTACACAGAAGGGATACAAACTTTTTGATTTACTCACTAATATATTTTTTGTAAGCAGGGATGTGGTGTTCAAAACATATCTTTCCTTTCAAGATGCTCAAGGACAAACAACTCCAAGTGTTCCCTAATGGAGTCATAACACCACCTACTACAGAATCCTTCACCATACCTACTTCCATTTCTTCCCCTACATCTCACATTGTTCCTGACAATTCACAACCACACATAGCTCCATCACCTGATAATGTTGCCTCTTCCCATTTTCCAGCTCCTAGAAGGGCCAGCAGAACCAAACAGCCTCCTGCATGGCTACATGACTACTTATGCAGCTCCAATTCAGTAGTCACTCTAGCCACATCCTCTTGTCTCTACCTTATACAATCCTACATGTCATACACCAACCTTAACCCTTCCTATGAAGCATACTTATCCAAACTTACCTCCACTTAAGAACCACAATCCTATAAGGAAGCAGTCACAGACCCTTTATGGGTGGATGCTATGAATCTGGAACTAACAGCCCTCCAAGACAATCACACCTGGTCCATGGTTGATCTTCCACCTGGGAAGATTCCTATAGGTTGCAAATGGGTGTTCAAGGTGAAGTATAAGGAAGATGGCTCTGTGGAAAGATACAAAGCTAGGCTGGTTGCAAAGGGATACAACCAAAAGGAAGGCTTAGACTACCAAGAAACATTCTCACCAGTTGTGAAGATGGTTACTGTGAGGTTAGTACTTGCTATGGCTGCTGCACATCAACGGAATTTACATCACCTGGACATATACAATGCCTTCCTAAATGATGACTTAGCATAGGAGGTCTACATGCTTCCACCACCAGGATTTGGCAGTCAAGGGGGGAATAAGAAAGTATGCAGACTGCACAAATCTTTATATGGGCTCAAACAAGCTTCAAGGCAATGGAACTTGAAGCTTGTTGAGGTGCTGACTAGTTCTGGATTCAAACAGAGTCACTTTGATTATTCTTTGTTCACAAGAAGAAGAGGTGACAACTTCGTGATCATTTTAGTGTATGTTGATGACATGCTAATTACAGGAAATGACCAGGCACTGATTCAAGAGGCAATGGATGCATTACAGAAGAAATTCAAGATCAAGGAGCTAGGAGAAATGAAGTACTTCCTTGGGATTGAGATAGCTAGATCACAGAAGGGAATTCACATGAACCAAAGGAAGTTTGCACCTAATTTGATCCAGGAGTCAGGACTATCAGGCTCCAAACCAGTTAGGACACAAATGGAATGCAATCATAGACTAACCACAGCAGAGTACAACAAGCATGTAGGTGATCCGGGGACAGATTCTGAACTTGAAGATCCAGGGCCTTATCAAAGGCTAGTTGGGAAGCTTTTGTACCTGACCATGACCAGGCCAGACATCACATATTCTGTGAATGTACTGAGCCAGTTCATGCAAAGGCCAAAAGAGTCTCATATGCAGGAAGCTCTCAGAGTAGTGAGATATATCAAGAATGCACCAAGACAAGGAATCCTCCTAAGCTCAGAAAAGACAAACCAGTTAACTGCATTTTGTGATGCAGATTGGGAAGGATGTGCAGATTCAAGAAGGTCTATTACTGGATATGTGGTGAAACTGGGGAATTCTCTAATCTCTTGGAAATCAAAAAAGCAAAGTACAGTATCCAGAAGTTCAGCAGAAGCTGAGTATAGAAGCATGGTTGCAGTGGTAGCTGAGGTTCTCTGGTTGACAGGTTTATGCAGGGAGCTGAGCATTGATGTAGAAGCTACAGTTAGAGTGTTCAGTGATAGCAAAGCAACAATACAAATAGCTGCAAATCCCATATTTCATAAGAGAACCAAACATATTGAGATAGATTTACACTTCATTAGAGAAAGGATCCAAGATGAAACAATTAGAACACTCCATATAACATCCAAGGACCAAGAAGTTGACTTGTTTACTAAAGCCTTGAATAGAGCTCAATATGAATACCTCCTATGCAAGCTAGGAGTGTTAAATTTGTTTACACTACCTAGCTTGAAGCGGGGTGTTGAGAATAGTAGAAGTTGTTAAATATTAGTTAGAGTGAGTTAGTTGATTAAATATGGTTAGTTGTTAGTTAGTGGTTAGTTAAGAATTAATCAGCCCTATAAATAGGGCCTTGTACAGGAAAAGGAAACTTTACTCTTTCCCTTTCAATTGAATAAGAGAATTCTTCCTCTCCAAGACAAATGTTCTGCTTCTCTGGTTCTTCTTCTTCTTCAATGGTTTGAGATGGCCTTCCCCACTCCCCACTTTTTAATGGGAATGGCTACATGAATTTCTTCAATGACACCTATTAAATAGGTGAGATTAGTTTCAATTATAGTAACAACTCTTTTTTAAATGCAACTAAATCAATTTCTACTTAAATTTTCGCTTTGTCTCAGTTCACAACTCATGTATCGACTGGACACTAAAAAGGAGGGATTTTCAGTAATTTTAAAAAAAGTCAAGACTATACAAAATTAAAGCTATAAAGTGTGAGATTGATATAATTTATATAAAAAAAAAACCCAAATAATTGCTCAGTGTGGAGCGAGAATGAAACAGAATAGATGCTTTACGACGTAGTTAAATCTAAAAGACAAAACACTCAGTAGTCAGTACCAAGCTATATGTCTTTTTTGGTTAAATGAAAAAATAACTGTCCCTTTGTACATTTTAGTGGAATAAAGTGTCTCTTTTAGTTTCGGACTCATATAAATTTTGTAAGTTCGTGTTGTTGATGAAAATTTAGTACAAAGTCAACAACATTGTATACAAATTTAATACAATTACATAGAAAACTTAAAATATTATTTTCATACAATTTTAATATAGTTGTGATAAAATTTGATTATAACCTTTAATTTGGACAAACAAGAACTGAAATTTAGTTGAAAACTAACTCAAATCTTACCTAAATACAACCCCAAATTTTATACGCGAGCATCGCTCAACATTTCAGTTCTTTTCAAATATTATCCACTCAAAATGAAGTATGTCTGTGATATATGTATAAATCTATATTTAGAACTTGAGCTTCAAGCTCCTTTAATGGCTGACAGATTTAGGGTGTTATTATCGCTTGACCAATCATAAGATTATACTGGCCCCTGAAAAGAAAATCTTCAAATTTGCTAAGCATGAAAAATATACTTGTGTTTAGTAATTTATTGTGGGTGATTTTTCCATAATAAAAAGCTGTTAAATTTTGATTTGTCAATGGGGATCACCTGCTCCATGTGAAAGATTTCTGTAGAGTGTAGAGATGGAGGATCATGCCAACTAAAATGAATATGAAATGTTACCAATCACTCTCTAACTAAACACTTTTGATTAAATAAGTCATAGCTAGGCAGCCAATTAAATATTTGCTTTCCCAAATATACAGTGTGTAGAAAATGATTTCCCATCTTTCACATTAACTTAGAAGCCAAGGGAAAATCATAGCTATTTGGAGATCCTATCCCACGTTACTTTTACCTCAAACCATAAGGCTGTAAAGGAAAAAAAATAGACAATTTGACCATCACTCCAAGTTAAGCAAATCTAATAAGTTTTAATGTAATTAAATTACTAACCATCACTTTTAGATAATAGGAAATGCATGACACCAAGAATTATGTGTAAGGAAATTAAAAAAAGAAAAAAGACTCATGCATGGTTTAAAACGAATATTATTTTATCGACGAAATATGTATGTGTTTGGTGCAATCAAACCTAAACTGAATATATAAAATGAACTCAACTACTAACTACGTTGCTCAAATAATGTATACGCCATATATTATTCCACAGTTTTGGTAGTGCCTTTACTTTATCAATTTTGCTTCAAACCTAATATATATAACAATGATGATAACATAATAATAATAATATTAATGATGAGAATGGTAGTAAGCAACAAATTTAATAAATTAAGATTTCAAACAATAAATAATATACTACTTTAATTGCTGGAAAGAAACCTCTTGTCAAGGTCCTTCAAACATAACCGATATTGTTTCCTGTATTTAATCAGCCATTGACTACCTAACTAAAACCAAGAACAAAAACAGCTATGAAGCCACCTCCCTCTTCTTCTTCGATTCTCCGAAAGACTCGTCTTTCTCCTTTTGTATTCACTCTTTTAGCCTTCATTGTCTTCGTCACCATTCTTTACAGTGAGGATTTCAGCTGCATTTTTAGCCAGCTTGAGTATTCTGGTCTATCTGCTCCTCCCAATTCAATCTCAAGAATCAGTGAGTAACTTTTTCGTATTGATTTGAATGCAGAAACATTATTCAATAGACTAATCTCTACTATCTATCTTGTTATGATATAGTACTTGTGCACATTTCTATTTTTGTAGAGAAGAACAAGAAGTTGCCATTTGCCATTGGAGAGACAGAGGACGGCTGTGACGTGTTCAGTGGTAAGTGGGTTCGTGATGATAGCCGGCCACTGTATGAGGAAGAGGAGTGTCCTTACATACAGCCACAATTGACTTGCCAAGAACATGGCCGCCCAGACAAAGATTATCGGCAATGGAGATGGCAACCTCATGGCTGCTCTCTTCCAAGGCACGTTAAGTTTTAACTCTATTTTTCTCTACACGTCAAAACTACATTGGGCATTAGTTAGTTACAAGTAAGTGTCACTTGCAATACATAACCTCTAAGTTTCAATCCATCACACACATGTGACATGCCATGAGAAAAAAACTTGAATCTATTCTGACTTGCCGCTAGCTTTCTTTCTCTTGAGAAATGACATTACTAGTTAATTTCTCTCTGTCTTTATTTGATAATGTTGGTCTACTGTGTAGTTCAACAACTCTTACCTGTCACAACACAGGTCGCAGCATGGAAATTTAATAATTTCAATTTTTATGTTTTATATTCTGATGTAGAAGGCAAAAATTTTGTTATTTTAATAATATGATCAATGATTTAGCTAGACTAAGTACTTATAATATTGCAGTTTCAATGCAACACTAATGTTGGAAACCCTTCGCGGGAAGAGGATGTTATACGTGGGAGATTCCTTAAACAGAGGACAATACGTTTCCATGGTCTGTCTTCTCCATAGACTCATACCTGAGAATGCCAAGTCCATGGAAACTTTTGGTTCTCTCACTGTTTTCACTGCTAAGGTGCTGTCCTTATATAATTTTATGACTAGCTAGGTTGATTTATTGAATGTTTCCTAAGTTTAATTAAACTAATACTGCAGGATTACAATGCAACGATTGAGTTCTACTGGGCACCATTTCTTCTGGAATCAAATTCTGATGATGCAGTTGTACATAGAATATCTGATAGAGTAGTACGAAAAGGCTCAATCAATAAACACGGAAAGACTTGGAAAGGGGCTGATATAGTCGTTTTCAATACTTATCTTTGGTGGATGACTGGCCTAGAATTCAAGATTTTGTAATTATCTTTCTCACTCATATATATTTCTTTCGATTTTGTTTCATTCTTTTACTTACTAATGATATGATGCAGGCAAGGGTCTTTTGAGGATGAAGTGAAGGACATAGCAATAGTATCGACCGAGGATGCATATCGAATGGGAATGAAAAGTATGCTGAGATGGGTGAAAAAGAACATGGACCCGAAGAAAACCAGAGTCTTTTTCACTAGCATGTCACCTTCTCATCTAAAGTAACACATCAATTTTTGGTTGAAAGTTAATTATCATTTTAAAGTTTGGGGAAAAATAGAATGTAATCTGTATTTTTGCAGGAGCATAGATTGGGGAGGAGAACCAAATAACAACTGTTATAATGAAACAACAATAATAGAGGATCCAAATTACTGGGGATCAGATAGCAGAAAAAGCATAATGGAAGTGATCGGACAAGTGTTTCGTAAATCAAAGGTGCCTATTACATTTCTCAACATTACACAGCTGTCCAGTTACAGAAAAGATGCACACACATCAATTTACAAGAAGCAATGGAATCCATTAACAGCAGAGCAATTAGCAAATCCAGTTAGCTATGCTGATTGTGTACATTGGTGCTTGCCTGGCCTTCAAGATACTTGGAATGAGCTTTTATTCGCCAAACTTTTCTATCCTTGACATCAAATTTTTATCTAATACTAGTATAGTACATCAACTTGGTTACCTAGTATTTTCTCTATTCTTTTGGGTGATTTCCCCCCATAAGATTGGTCAAAAAAGATGGAGAAGAAATCTCTGTGTATTGTAATGGTTCTGCAAAGATTGGGAATATAAAGTCGTGCAAAGATGTGAAAAGGAATTATTGCAAAGAGAATTATTTGGAAATACTACGAACTGGAGCATCATAAAGTATCCTATTTAAATTTCCTTTATTTTTTTCCCACACGGAATTGTATGGAAACTCTATTATTTTCCCTGGCAAATTGTCAATTAACATAATATATTGTTGAATATTGAGTGACTTTCCGAGTAAAATATTTATAGTTTAGTGACTTTGAAGTCGAAAATCAAAGTTGAGTGACTTTCTGAGGAAAAATCTATAGTTGAGTGACTTTGGAGTTAAAAATCAAAACTGGGTGATTTTTTGTGAAAAGAGTCTATAGTTGAGCAACTATATGACATACTAACTCCAATTATAATCTATATTAAGTTCATATGATATTTTGATAATTGACAAACTATGTAAGACAATATATATGAATGAGGATTGAAGATTCAAGAACTACATTCTGACAGATCTCGGAGAAAAAAAATAACAAGTTAGCGACATTCTCTGAAAAATGTACAAGTTAGCGACATTCTCTGAAAAAAGATGTTGTTTCAGGTGTGCACCAAGATTCTTTGAAGAGTTGTAATGCGGGAAAATTCAATTCGACATGGAATTGGAATTCTACATAAGGAAAGTTACCATACATTATGAACATGGAATTAGCTTGAACATGGGCGAAGTCAGATGTGTGAAAGAAGAGATCAAGTCAAACGGATTGGAGTTATGGATAGACTTGAACCAATTCTATGTTGGATTGAAGAACTGTAACGCGACTGTGTATTCCTATATAAACAACAGGGATTATACTTTAAGGTTGGAGTATACACAAAGACAAGGACGTTAGAGTGAGAGAAGCTCTACATAAAGACTCTTGTAAAAAAGATGTTGCAACAACATAAGAACCTATTTCTATCAAATTTATCCGTATGTCTCTAGTAGTTTTAATAGTTAGTTTCTCGTGTTGGTTCCAAAATTAATAATACATTAATTACATTCTTAGCTGATTGTAGTAGGTATTATTTTTTATATTTAAGGGACCTCATTGATAAAGTAGAGTCACTAAAGAAGAGTACAGAAGGTAGAGGTTGGGATTTTTGGGAATAATTCCGTAGCTGTTGCATAGACCGTTGTAAGCCTAGAAGTTTGGGTTTGAAAATTGAGGTGGTGGTATCCCTCAAGTCTTGAAATTAAAAATGGTAACAACTTTGGTCATCCAAGGTCAAAGTTGTCCTTAATTAGGGATTAAAGGGGTTTAATTTAATTTGTGTGTGTGTGTGGGGGGGGGGGGGGGGGGGGAAGGTCTCTTTTCATTCAAGAATTACACATCCTTTATATTCCCCCCACCCCCCCCCCGCGATCAGGCACAAAAAAAAAGGAGGGGGGTAAATT